>JARHVA010003510.1:1077500-1152500 GCA_037957365.1 Torreya grandis
GGTCAAAAATGTCATTTTACTAATTAATAATTTGATTGGAGCATAATCAAAAGAAGGTGTTAGTTACGTACAAAAAAACCCCCAATTAAGGCATTATGGACACAAAGTAACACATGCATGTGATGTGTGCTACTAAATTAGAAGATTTTAGTGGTCTAGATCATCATTTTATGTGGTCACAATTTAAATTAAATTTATTTGAGAAAAGATAATAATCACATAAAATGCACTACCCCATTCAGGGATACATTAATCTAAATTAGCACCTATATGTGATAAGTTTGAACCATTTGGCACATTTTTTATGATTTTGACTTAGATTGTGTGTTGTCACAGAATGTTTCTTAGATTGACAATTACAACACAATAGAGATAAAAATTGGATGTCTATATTTTGACCCTCTTTGAGAAGGTATGGTAAGACATTCGATTGAAGTGACATCTTTTCATAGAATGAAAAGGTCACTTTAATTAGAATAAAAAAATCACTCCTACTTTTTATTTTTAAAGTTTGCATTAATTATGGAGAAATAGGTTTACAAAATGCCCCAAAAATTGTTTGGGTAGTCCATAATTCCCCCTTAAGGGGAAAACAAAAAAATTGAAAATAGTTGATAGGTGAGCCCTCGATCAGAAGAATTTATGATCTCATTAATTTTAGAAAAAGTGACTAAAAATGGGGAAATTAAAAGAAGGTAAAAATGAAAATTGATTAGAGGGGATAAAATTATATCCCAAGAGAGATAAAATGATGTAAATATAGGCCTAGGAGTGAAAAATTTGAAAAAATTATTATATTTTGATCCTTAGGGGTAAAAATATTTAATTTGCACCATATATATAGGAAAATCTAAGCTTTGGTATTTGTGCATGAGAGGGTTTAAAAAAATAGCCAACATCCCACACCATCATCATCTTGGGGATCACATGAAAGATTACCAGTAACCACCAAGGAGTAGAGCATTAGCTGGTATCTTTCTTAGTTTTTAGATTTATGATTTATTGTATTTATTACATGTAGTAAGTGGTAGATGGGGTGATCCCACCATTTTCCCAATTTGGAAAATGATGAATTCACTTTTGAAAATGGTGAGAACATCACAAGATCAATGATCTCACCAACCTTTTAGTAGAATCATGGGTTGAAATGAAGATATCACTAAAGTAACTATGAACTCATATTTTTGAGTGAATTTCAACTTGTCAAATGGAGATTTCACCAAGATTGGTGGGATCACCCTGCCAATTGGTGAGAACATCCTACTAAATGGTGGGATTGTGAGAAACAATGGGATCACCTTGTAGAATAGTGGGAATGCCCTACTAAATGGTGGGATCATGAAAACAATGATGAGAATTCCAAAATAAATTATAATGGGGCCCATATAATATTAGTCGAGGCCCACAATTAGAATAAGAGGTATAGAGACATATAGGAAACTATTCTAGGTCTTAAAATTATACGAATATGATAGAAGATAATTGACATGATGCATTATTATTGACTGACAAGCGCGAGTTGTGGTTATCACATCATGGGAGTGATAATCCTAAGTATTACAGCTATAAGGGATGATGATGGATGAGTTTGTAGGAATCCTTATTATCATAAACCTTTATCACCTAACACACTTGTTAGTGATCTATACAAACATAACATACTTGTCAGGACTAGTGGAGAGGTGGCATTCCAAGACTTCCACCTTTCATCTATCGACTAAGGAGGTAATGGTGACATTAGATGATGTGCACCAAATTCTATAGGTTCCTATGTGAGGACCCAAGATTACTTGGATGGGGGCTAGATGGTAAGCTATAGTGTATGACCTATTGGGTGTAGTGGAATAGGACGTGTGGATGCGTGTATAGACATGGATGTACTAGAGGATTTGGCTTGGCATTTATAAGGTGGATTAGGATAGGCTATAGTTCTCGTAGACGTAGTTTTTTTTATATCTATTATCAATAACCTTCTACTACCTGATAAGAGTGAGTGGTTATTTCACTTGGGTTTGATTAGTGTAGTGTAGTATATGTTCATTCAACTAACATGGTTCACTTGGACACCTATTATTCTTTCACAACTTTACAAGAATCTACACATGATTACATATTGAGGATGGAGCATAGGCCACAAAACACTACTACAATTGTGGTCTTGGGAGTAAATCATGATTCCATGACCAGTGGGGCCAAGATATCAGAGGGAATGAAAGGATCCTATAGCTTGGGTGTGGTACCTGATAAGACAAAGGATTCAAGGAAATTTAGGGAACCTACTATATTAAAGGCAAGTCATTGATGAGATGGAAAATGGAGACATCATTTGGCATTCCTAATTAGGGACACATTTTTTGTGGGTGGAGGACCTATTTATGATTAGATATTTGATTACACCATGCTACTTCATAGGGAAACATTATTATGTGGTAGAGAGGTATAAACTAGACCATGTCCAATGGATATTTTGTATGTAGTAGGACATCCCAGAGGGTCCACATTATTTTACACATATGATCAGGGAGATCAAGTAATGGGGGTCACCAATGCCTAGGGCACATGTAGTGACTAATTATAAGAGGGTGGTTCATATTATATGGGACTATATTGGAGGGGTGATTGATGCATATGTTTCATGGTGGTTAGGAGTGGAACCGATCTTATTGACTAGGCCATTGCCTCAACAACCATTCTTGAGATAGATATGGGTTAGGATTAAGAGGGATTAGGGATAGGCCCCAAAATAGTAGCAGGGTTAGGTGCTAGTATGGCCATGCATTTCATACACTACTCCACTACAATTTATAAAATATTAGAGATAGTAAGATCTTATAGAAGATGTGGAGATGGCTAAACTATATGTCCAGGATGTGGAGATAGGGGATTCCCCAAGTGGTGATGGAGGCCATAGGATAAGATCAAGAGAGGTAGAGCCCTCCAAAATAGGTATAGGATTAGGATCAATATAAGGAGGGGTAGGACCCTCAAGTACAGGGAGGTCCATAGAGGACTAGGCATTTATTGATAGGCTTTAAAGGTATATTTACACACACTTTTTAGAGATAACAGGTTTGTAGAACACTATGTCTAGGTTATAGGCTTTGTTGGATATATCTCAAGGAGAGACCATGAGGCTATGAGGTCTCATCATGCCTATGGATGTAGACATTATGAGTCTCAAAGTATAAGTGGCATAGTTAGCAGGGGTTCAAACCCAATTAGCCACATGAGATGTGGAGTTTTGATAGTGGTTGGGGAGTAAGATTTTGCTTGACCAGAGTTTTCAACAAAGTCTTCCTAAGGACAAGCATGATGAAAGTTAATTGTACTATCTCACCCTATTTTTGTACTTATTATATGAATATATATTCTCCTGATGTATAGAAACATGATTTTGATATATATATACATATATATACATACATATATATATATACATATATATATATACATATATATATATATATACATATATATATATACATATATATACATATACATATACATATATATATACATATATATATATATATACATATATATATATACATATATATATATATATATATACATATATATATATATATATATATATATATATATATATACATACATACATACATATATATATATATATATATATATATATATATATATATATATATATAATATATATATATATATATATATATAATTAATTTTTGGGTTAGTGCTATGTATACATGGACTATTAATATTCTTTGATTGTCACATGATGTTTTCATTGATATTTCTCTTATTATGATATGTTCTGATATGTTAGTTTTAGGATATGCACGTCTTTAATTAGCATATGGATGTTGATGTTTTTGTTCTGCTTTATGTATGATGCAATTCTAGAATATAATTTTGGAGATGCACATCCCAAACTTATTATATAAATAATCAATTAGACTCATAGTGTATATCAAGAGATACATGTCTTGAATAGAGTCTTGTGTTAGGTATGGTGTATTTGGAAATGATCTTTGGAGCTTTATTGACTTTTGGATTTGGATTACTTGTGTTTACTATAGCAAATTTGAAATTATGCATCATAAGTATGATTAACTTATAGTAACATTATATTTCTATTTCAATCAGTTGGTTTAAATGTGAATACTTATAACCAAAGATAATGATAAAAATTATCAAAATAAAATTTACAACTATTGACATTTAAACAACAAATAAATAAAAAGAACAAGAAAAAAAACAATACAAAAATGTAACCTAACTTAAAATCAAGATATGAACAATCAATATTTAAGTAGGAATAAGCATGCATAAAAGTAAAGCAAGAACAATGTGGATTTAGATATGAATAATCAAGATCCATGTGTTTTAACAAAAATGTACCTAAAGAACAAGAAAAGAATAAAACAAGCCAAACACAACTCTAAAAAAATTTATCCTAGATGAAAACTAGACCAAAAATGTTTATAGAATGCATTTAAACACAAAAGAACAAAAAAATACAAATAAAAAAACCAAATAGTAAAACAAAAGATAAAAAGAGAGTCACAACAAAAAAACTAAGAAAAAAAGAACAAGATAATGATAAAAATGAAATAATAAAAAAAACAATAATATAGAAAATAATAATGAAAAATAATAATTAAAACATAATAAAACACTAATAAACAAAAAAAAGGACACAACATAATACAAATATAAAATAATGTATGAACAACAAAACACCTGAAAAAATAAATGGAGAGATAAAAATGTACAACAAAACAACAATAAAATCCAAATAAACACACACAAATTAATATTAATCACAATGTTATTGCAAATAGAAAAAATCAAAATTTTCATGTAAGTGTAAATAGAGGCATTGCTCTCTATGACAAGGTGATCTCTAATCTAAGAAACACCAAAAATAGTATAACAAGATAGGGACAATATTGACAAACTTACCCCCAAGTAATAGGAAAAAAACACAAAAAACAAAATGTAAAAAAAAAGAAGAAAAGGGGTGGCCAAGATGATTCTAGATGCATAAGGCAAGTGAACATTGCCTACATAGTTCCATGGATGCAAGATCCAACATGAACTTTAGGCCAAATGTAGTTCTCCCAAGAAATGGGATAGAATAAAAGTGATGATGAGTAAACATGATTTTTGTGTAGAGGAAATGGGAATGTAAAATGGTAAGTGCATAATATATAATTACTCCCAAAATGGTGTCAGAGCATTCAAATGGTTAGTCAAAAAATGGTGAGAGCATGAGATTGGAATAAATAGTGGTTCAAGGCAATGTTTTTGAAATTTTCTAAGCATCTCAACTCAATTGAGAATTTTGAGATACTAAATGGTCCAACTCATAAAACAACGAGAGCGTGAGATCAAAATAAACAAAGGTTAATGACAATGTTTTTATTCTTTTTGTTTATCAATTTCTAATGTTTTTGTATTTTTGTGATAAGAAATAGGAATTAAATATTAAAAAAATTCCTAGGAACTATCTAACTAAGGATATGCACTTCACATCTAAGAGTTCAAACAATTGCCAAATTGGTTGCAATGGGGATTATGAATATAAACAATGACATAGGGAACTATCTAATCAAGGAGATGTACATCCAAGAGTAGGAATTCCAATAATAGTTAATTTTTCTTGAAATGTCGTTTGTGATCCTATCAAGGTGACAATGCCTACCAAACAACATCAAAATAGTAATATAACATTATGTGGCATTGAATAAATATGAGGAACTATGTAGTAAGTGAAAACCATGTGTTAACATATCTTAGTACACTTATCTACAAAAGGATGCTATGAAATACTATCCAGGCTAAAATAATGTGTAAAATGAGTGCTAAGTATGTCTATAATGCCTATGAGTCATAATCATGATCATAATTGGTTATGGAATATAACTATTCAGGTTATAACTATCCCTAATGTGAAAAGAATATTGTTCTAGGTAGAATAGTCTAGGTTACAATGGTCCAGAATGGGATGAAAATGATCCCAATATAATATAAATGATCCATAATTCCAATGGTCTATGGGTACAATGGTCTAGAGTTACAATGGTCCATGGTAGTAAAATAATAGTGTTCAAGATAGAATGACTAAGGATAAAGTGAGTAAAAATAAAAATGGTCAAGGATAAGATGATACATAGTATAATAGTGGGATAAATTATTGGAGAGTTATCAATAATTTCATGATGATGTAATTAATGTGTTGAGGTGAGTGGATGAAGTGACTTGATAGTCTATGTGACAATGAAAAAGTGTGTAATATGTTTGTCCTAGTATGCTTGGTTGATCTTCTATTTTGGCATGGTTAGAGATGTTCACAGATGAGTATGAAGTATTGAGCATGTGAAAAAAATTCCTAAGATTTTATTATAAGCTTTGAGTTCTTGTGTGCATAATTATAATTCATTTATTTGTCCATAGTTTTCATTAGACACTTTGGGTTCCATGGTAGAAAATCTAAGTAGGCAATTTGATGACATCACCATTACCACATGTGGATGAGTCAATAAAAAATAGTCGCATGGGTTTGTTCAGTATTCTTCCTAGTTTTTATGTGATAAATCTTAGGTTATTAACCTAAGCTCATCACAATATATTCAAGTACAAATTTTGGCTCCCAAGATTTTTGACAGTGTTTTCCCATACTTAGCCAAATTTACATGAGGTAAGAAAGAGCTAAGTAAGCATTTTGATGATGGCATATCTTGTGTGTGTGGATGTATAATGATAATTTCATCATATGGGTTTGTTTATTTTTGATCCTATTTTATTTTCTTATAAATTTTAGATCTTGTGATGAATCACGTCAAAATACATGCATGAGCAAAGTTGGCCTTCTCGCCAGGTCTAGGCATAGGTGGCTCCATGGAAGAAAATTCTAAGTGAGCATGTTAATGATGGAATATCTCACACATGTGTGATTTATAGGATAAGATTTTTATTTGGATGGATTATCCTATGTAATGAGATCATATGTTATAAATTTTATATTATGCATCTAATCACAATAAAAGTTATTGAGGTTTAAAATTTGCTTCTCAGATAGATTGTCATGGTCCCCATACTTTATCAAATATGCAAGAGGTAAAGTTGAAGCAAGTCTCAAGGAGATATATAGAATTAATTTGATCTAGGATTTTAATAATTAGTGATATGGAAATAAGTGCACATTATTTAATGACTGAGCAAAGGTAAAGGATAAAGATCAATGGTGAGCATGTGATCTTACAGTTGAAGATCTATGGTGTGTGCTAAGTCAAAGTGGTCAACATGTTTGATGTTTAATTACATATGTATAATTTAAATAGAGATAAAATTTAAAGAAGATATATTGTGCATTATTTTCCAAATTTAGCAAGAGGATGAGATGAAGGCAAGTGGTTGAGGTTTAACTGTGACCGTTGGCATTTGAATATTTGAATTTAGCAAAGGAAACCTAGTTCTCTATATTTCATTCATAACTTTTGATCCAGGATGAATTTATAGATGAAATAAAAAATAAAATATGAGGTGGACTCCATGGATCATCTATTAAACCTAGTTATGTGGTTTGAATGTTTTTATAGTCAAATTTATGGTGATCTAAAGAGGATTGTGTGTTTAACTGTGTTCTATAAGTGACCCAAAAATGATATTTGAGCTTGTTCTAATGGTATTTAGATGTATCATTATGAATTATCTATTTTTGAGTGTTTTATACTCTATGAGGATGATCTTTATGGTATTTTTAGGTTTTAACAATTGATCTTGAGTATGAACAGTACTTAATAAGTTGATTGTGTTCATTGAATACATTGGTAGTTTGAGTGCTCATGTTGTAGAAGTAAGTTGAAGGTGTTATATATAGAATTAATGATTCCAATAGATATGGAGATGTTTTATGAGTCTCAAGGACTTATTATTAATATTTTATTATCATTTTTGATCCTTTATTAGATGTGGATAATCATATAGATTGACTATTTTTTTACTATGTATGACTACTTTGAGTGGTCATCTTGAGTGAGATAGTTTAAGGTGTGTTGGCCTATGTTGGAGTGTTTAAGGAACATGGAGATGTTGAAAATATATTTTAGGTTATATACATATTAATTATTCATGTGGTTATATGATAGACTTGAATGTTTACATTAGAAGTTTGAGACTATGTTTTTTATGTGTAAAGACCTAAAGAGTGCGGTGACCTGATTGGTAGGTACAAGTGTGGAGTTGGTGTTCTAGATGGAATGGATCCATGTGGGAGTGAGAAAAAATATATTGGAGATATTTTTATGTTCTAATCATTGGTAAATAATGAAGGTGGTCCAAGTAGTCTCACATGTAATGTGTGAGTGTGAAGGCCTAATGGTTTTAGGTCTCACCAAGACATGAAGGTGGTTTGGGGATAAAGAGGTAATATCTAACCTATTTAATGTATGGTTATTACATGTAATATGTATGAGGACATATTTAAAATCTGAAACAAGTATGGTAATATTCTTGGCTGACCAAGATGGGTTATACCAAGAGAGTGGTATAAGTACAAGGCCTAATTGGCTTGTTTGAGATAGTTATCTATATGTGGAACCAAGTGAAGGAGATAAAAATTGAAAGAGAGGGTATAAGTAGGTTAGGAATATAAAAGAGTTAAGAGGATAATACATGCTTGTCTAAGGAATGTGCGGAAGGTGATCACATAGCTCATTAGACCTAATACGCCTTGAAGAGGTAGAATGTGTGAGTATAATTAAGAGGCTATTTGAGAGAGACTTAACTAAGATTTGAGAGAGGCTTGGGTGTGTGAATTATGGATAAAAGGAGAGTTAGTGTGCCTAGTATATTAGTTTATGATAATATTAGATTGATAACTATTCATATGACATGTTGGTCATAATTATATTGGTAGAATAGTGATTTTGTTATTTGAGTATGAGTGAAGGTGAAGAGTGATAATCAGAGATCCATCATTAGGTGTTGAAGACATTAGTCGAAAGGTGGATGTGTTAAAAGGTGTTGTTATGGAAACTTACATCTAGGGGGTTACATCTTCCTTTCAAGGTGAAAATTTCTATAAGTCTAGTTGTTGTGGTAGCTCAACTAAATAGGTGTAGAAGTTTCTTGTGGGATTGAAATCTCACTTAAATAAGTGATGGTTGTTCCTTGATCAGTTACATTTGGTCTAAATTATATATTATAATTATAGGACTATAGTCCATTTTTCAGGGTTCAGTGTGTTTTATCCCCCAAGAGGGTTTCCCACATAGATGGTGTGTTGATATGATGTATGCTCTTATTCATGCTTTGGATATATATGCTTTCAAGTTTATGTTTCTAGATCAAGTTGATGAATGATGGAATGGTTTTGGAATTAATTATGCATTGTTGTATACTAATTCACCCCCCTCTTAGTATAAACTTCAAAAAATTGGTATCATAATAGTTCATTTGGAGGAAACTTAACAACTTGCAGGAGATCTTAAGTAGCATAAGATGGCTAAGCAGTTGAAGAAAGAAAATAAAAAGTGGAAGGATGTGATGAAGGAACTTGAAGAATAGATATATAATTTGAAGAAATATGATAAATAAGATGATAATGTTACCAATCATCTCAAGGTTCATCTAGTAGATGCCAAGACATCATGTTTGATAAATAAGCTTTCCATAACAATATAGAAGATGACAGAAAGGAAGAAGAAGTTGATCTAGAAGATTAGCTAATGAGTGAACTTTGTGAACTAAAGGAGAAGAAGAAGAGGAATCATAAAATGAGGAATATGATCAAATGTATTAAAACATAAGTCAATTCTCTTAAGGTAATTTTATTAGGTTTTCTCAAGAAAGAAGAAAAGAAGTATCAAGAACAAATCAAGTTTATTTAAGTACAAGAATATAGATTGAAAAACATGGCCAACAAGGTCAAAGAGGATGAAGAGAATATCAATATTATTGAGGATCATTTATGGATTGTAAATGCAAATATAAAAGAAAAATACTATGAGTGAAATTAGCTAAAGGTTGAAATAAAGTCATTAAAAATTGAGCATGAGCTTGTTATAGTCAAATTGTATAAGCTAGAAGAGAAGCATGAGAAGATTGAGTATGTCAAGGAGAATTCAAGCTTTGAAATAAATATAAAAAGGTCTATTAGAAAACCAAATGCTTCAAGGTATGAATGTTTATTTCATGGTGATTTGTATACATGCAATAAGTATGGTCATAGAGACAAGGAATATAGAATGAAGTTAGTCAAGTATGGACATTCATGGAGATATGATAGAAGAATTTTTTAGACAAAGCTTGATCACAATTCAAATATGTCACAAGGTACAAATGATGTTATTTTTTTTAGTTTTCATAAGAATGGGAATATTCCTAGGTTCTATCCAAATGGTGTTAAGATGTATTCATGATATATATATCCTAGAAGGTTTGAGAAAGGATAAACTCAAGTATGAAAACTAAAGGTAATCATTGTCAATCTTCTAGTCATAAGGTTTATAAGAAACTTGTTCTAGAATGCTATGCTAAAAAATTAGGATAAGCTCAAGGATCAAGTAGGTAAGATGGCTACAGAAGATAAGAAGAGTCAAACTATGGTATGGAGACCTAAGGTGGTAAAGACAAATAAGACTAACCCTATTAAGTCTAAGAGTCTTGATGGATTATTTTCCAAGGTGGAAAAAGGAGAAAAAATAAATGAAATTCAAGAGTTTATGTTTTCAACATTTGTTGACAAATTTGAAGCAAAGCATCCATTAAAAATCAATCAAAAAATGAGGTAGGGATACAAGATAGAAAATTATATGGAGATATAGAGGATTGAGTAGTTGAATCTGAGAAAAAAGGTATGGAGGTTTTTATGTGCTCCTAGGTTTATCTATCTTTTTGCAAGCCAAAAGCGATGGAGTAAGATGTATGGGTTCCCAAAGGTGTGGAATCTCAAAACTTGGTCCAAAAGTATGTAATGGTTCTCTCTAGGTGTACAATAAGTTTCAGAGGTGGATGTTGACTAAAATGAGGTTTGTTGACCCTATTTATTTTGAGATTCTAAGGTTTTGGGCTATGTTATAAAAGTGTTTTGCCTTATGATTTTAGGTATGAGTCTTATTAATTTATTTAATAGTCATAATGGGTTATAAAATAAAGCTTCATAAAGATTTTATGGTTTGTGTTTCTCAAGTTGTTCAAGTTTTTCTCAATATGGAAGACTAATTGGCTAGTAGGTTTGTGAAGGAAGTATATTGCATATGATGAGATAGGTGGTTAAGATTGGTTTTCTTTATGGGGCATACGATAGTGCTCTAGATATGAAGTTTTAGGTCTTGAATATATGTCTACTAAAAGTTGTGGGCTCTACAAGTTCTAGATATGGCTACAAGGAAACTAGACAAGCCTAGTGTGAAAAAGAGTGCTTTTTGATCAAATTCTCCATAAATAGCAAGGCATGAGTATTTCAAGCTGAGTTGTTAAGGTTGTTTAGTGCATGATTTATATTTAGTGAGTGGCATGAAGTTTTGTTGGTGGTCCTTATTGTAGCTTGAGAGAGAAGACTAATAAACATGTGTGGTGGTTCTTCATGGTGTATGAAGATCTGAAGATGCTCATGTAATGAAATGGATTAGAAATATTAGGGGGTGTCCCTCTTAGATGATTTTTGGTGAAGTTCCATTATATTCTAGTGGTTAAAGAGAGTGTTAAAATGGAGCAAGAGGAAATTGTAAAGGCAAAAAGAGGTAGGATAAAGGTAAGGGGGAGTTTATATAATATTTATAAGATGTTCCTTTCATATTTATGGTATTGTAGGTCTTCAGGATCATTTGGTGCCCACTTTGTCATTGTGACAAAGGGGGGAAAAGTTCCTATTTTAGGAGTTCTCGAAGAGAGAGAAGGTGAGTTTTATATTTCTATATATGATGGTTTTTGACATAAATGACAAATGGGGATATTTTTGAAGGGTTTTTAGTAATGTAATGATGATTTCATGAAGGTTTTTATGTGAGTGGATGAAGTTCCTTGATAGTCTATGTGATAATGACAAAGTGTACAATATGCTTGTCCTAGTATAGTTGGTTGATCTTATGTTTTAGCATGGTTAGAGATGTTCAACGATGAGTATGGAGTATTAAAAATGTGAAAATTTTCCCTAAGATGTTTTATAATAATTGATTTCCTATGTGCATAAGTGTAATTCATCTAGTTGTCCATAGTTTTCATCTAGACACTTTAGGTGCAATGGTAGAAAATCTAAGTAGGTAGTTTGATGATGTCACCATTGGCACATGTGGATGAGCCAGGATGAAATGGTCACATGCATTTTTTCAATATTGTGCCTAGTTATTATGTGATAAACATTAGGTTATGAGCCTAAGTGCATCAAAAGATATGCAAGTTCAAAGTTGGGCTCTTGGGAGTTTTGACAGTGTTTTCCCATACTTAGCCAAATTTACATGAGGTAAGAGCCAAGTAATAATGTTAATGATGGAATATCTCACATATGTGGAAATTTCAAGATAATTTGATCATATGGGTTTGTTCATTTTTTATCCTAGTTTGTTTTCACTAAATTTCAGATCATGCAATGAAGTGTGTCAAAAGATATTCATGAGCAAAGTTGGTGTTCTAGGTAGGTCTAAGCATAGTTGGCTTTGTGGAAGAAAATTCTAAGTGATCATGTTTATGATGGAATATCTCACACATGTGTGGGTTCTAGAAATAAATTTTTATATGTATGGATTCTCATATGGTCTACATTTGAGATCGTGCATCTAAGCATAGTAAAAGTTATTAAGGTTAAAAATTGGCTTCTTGGATAGATTTCAATGGTCCCCATAGTCAAATATGTAAGAGGTAAAGTTTGAAAAAGACTCAAGGAAATAAATAGAGTGATTTTTCTCCAAGATTTAAGGAAGTATCAAGATGGAAAGAAGTGCATGTTGTTTAACAAGTAAGGAAAGGTAAAGGATAAAGATCAATGGTGAACACATGATCATATAGTTAAATATCTCTGGTGCATGGTAAATCAAAGTGGTCAACATGTTTGATGTTTAATGAAATGCATAAAAGTTAAAGAGTGAGCACCTTTGAAGAAGATCTATGGTGTGTGATTGGCCAAGTTGAGTGAGAGCATGAGATGAATGAAAGTGGTCAAGGTTTAGCTGTGGCTGTTGGCATTTGAATATTTGAATTTAACAAAAGAAAAACTAGTGATATATATTTTGTCCATAATGTTTGATCCAAGATGAATTTATTGATGAAGTAAAAATAAATTATGAAGAAGACTTTATGGCACATCCATTGAACCTAGTTAAATGGTTTGAATGTTTGTATAGTCAAAGTTATGGAGATATAAAGATGACTATGTCTTCAAACATGTTCTAAAAGTGACCAAAAATAATATTTGAGATTGTTATAATGGTATTTCAATATCTCATGATGAATTAGCTATTTTGGAGTGTTTTAGACTCTATGAGTATGTGCTACATGGTATTTAGAGGTTTGACCAATTGATATTTGAGCTTGTTTTGATGGTATTTTGATGTCTCATGATGACTTAGCTAATTTTAAGTGTTTTAAAATCCATGAGGATGATATTTTTGGTGTTTTTATGTGTGAACAATAAGTCTTGAGTATGAACATTACTTAAGAAGTTGACTATTTTCATTGAATACACTGGTAGTTTGAGTGATCAAGTTGTAGGATCAAGTTGAAGGTGTTGTAAGTAAAATCAATGAGTCCAATGAATATGTAGATGTTGTATAAGTCTCAAATACTTGTGAGAGATATTTTATTATCATTTTTTTCCCCTAATCAGATTTGGAGAGTTATAATAGATTGACTATTTTTGACTACATATGACCAATTTGAGTGGCCATCTTGAGTGACATAGTTTAAGGTGTGTTAGCATATGTTAGATTGTCTAAGGCACCTAGAAATGTTGTATAGATCTTGGAAGTTATATAAATATTAATTTTTCATGTGGTTTTATGAGATACTTGAATGTTTGCTTCAAAAGTTTGAGACTATGTTTTTTATGTTTAGAGACCTGAAGAGTGAGGTGACCTAATTGGAGGTACAAGTGTGGAGTTGGTGTTATAGATGGAATGGAACCATGTGGGATTCAAAAATGGGAAATTGGAGATATGTTTGATATGTTTGAATAATTGGTAGAGAATGAAGGTGATCTAAGTATTCTCACATGTAACACATGAGTGTGAAGGCCTAATGGTTTTAGGTCTCACCAAGACCTAAAAGTGGTTTGGCGCTAAAGAGTAATAACCAACATATAGAATGTATGATTATTACATGTAACATGTATGAGGATGTATTTAAAAGGTGTAACTAGTATGGTAATCATCTTGGCTGACCAATATGGGTTATACCAAGAGAGTGGTATAAGTATAAGGCCTAATTGGCTTGTTTGAGCTAGTTGTCTATGTGGGGACCCAAGAAAAGGAGATAACCATTAAAAGAGAAGGTGGAATAGTAGAGAGTTAAGAGGATTAGAAATTATTGTATGAGTAAGGTGTTGAAGGTGATCACATAAGTCATTGGACCTAATAAGCCTATAAGAGGTAGAATGGTTGAGTATTCTCTAAAGGTTGTTTGAGAGTGACTTGAGTGAGATTTAAGAGAGGTTTGGGTGTGTGAATTATGGATCAAATGAGAGGTAGAGTTCATATTAGATGAGTTGATGAGTAGATCAGATTAAGGACTATTTTTATGACATGTTGGTCATAATTCTATTGTAAAAATAGTGCTTTTGTTGTTCGAGTATGAGTGAAGGTGAAGAGTGATAATCAGAGGTCCATCATCAAGTGTTGAATACATCAGTCCAAAGGTGGATGTGTTCAAAGGTGTTGTTGTTTTAGCTCAACATCTAGGGGGTTACAGCCTCCTTATAAGGTGAAACTTGCTAAAGGTCTAGTTATTATGGCAACTTAGTTAGATAGGTGTAGAAGCTCCTTGTGGGATTTTAGTTTCACTAAAATAAGGGATGGTAGTTCCTTAATCAATTTTAACTAGTATAAATTATATCTTGTCATTATAAGACCATATTCCATCTTGTAAGGTTCAATGAGTTTTATCTCCCAAGAGGGTTTTCCACGTAGATGATGTGTTGATGTGATGTATGCTCTTGTTCAGGATTTAGATGTATGTACTTTCATGTTTATGTTGTTAGATGAATTTGATGAATGATGGAATGGTTTTGGAATCGATTGTGCATTTTTGTATATTGATTCATCCCCCCTCTCAGTAGCTACTTCAAACATAAATGACTTTGGCACAAGGTGCCCCCAAGTAAGGGATCTTGTAAATAATGGTTTAAAAGGATATAAAGCATATACATTCTTAAGATGTACAATATTCATGCATTATGGGAGATCTTCACCATCTAATTTAGCCAATTGATATGCCCCCAATTCATAATTTACTGTGATTACATATGGGCTCAACTAATTAGGTTTAAACTTACCTTTATTATTACATTCAACATTAGTGTTCTTTTGGTTCTCTTTCAATACCAAATCAATAATTTCTAAATCCCTAGGGAGGAAGTGATTATTATAGCTTCTACAAAATCTATTATGATATTCTTTCAAATTGTCTAGGGTAGCCAAAATCTTACCATCAATGAGATCAAGCTCTTATAACTTGAAAACTCTATAATCAAGGATACCTATAGTGAAGGTAGCTCGATCTCAATTGGTATAATAGCCTCTATACCATAAATAAGGGAGTATGGAGTGGATCATATGGGGGTTTGATAACTAGTATGATAAGCCTAGAGGGAAAAAAAATTGTAAGTGCCAATTATGACAAACATAATTAATAATAATTTTTAGGATGGGAACAATGGTTTTGTTAGATACCTCAACTTGACCATTACCTTATGGGTTATATGGTGTGGATTTCTTGTGCTTGATTTTGAATTTGGCATAAAGAGCCTTAAAATCTTAGTTTGTAGATGATTCACCATTATCAAATATAATACGAGCTAGGATACCATATCAATAAATGATATGGTAATGGATAAACTTGAAAATTTACTTCATAGTGATGTAAGTAAGAGAAATGGCCTCAATCCACTTAGTAAAATACTTGATAGCAGTGATAATATATTTATTTCCATTAAAAGAGGTTGGATTGATTTTATTGATTAGATCAACACTTTATGTAGAGAATGACCATGGTGTAGTGATCGACTAGAGTGGTAAGGAAGGTGTATGCATCAAATTAACATGTTGTTAGTAAGCAACACACTTCTTGATGAAAATACAAGCATCTATTTCTATCTTTGGCCAATAGAATCCTATTCTAAGGAGTTTCTTAGATAAGACTACACTATTGGTGTGGGCCCCACACATTCCTTCATGAACCTCCTTAAGTGCTAGCTTGGATTCTCCTGAAGATAAATAAAAGAGTGTTCCATCATAGCCTTTATGATAAAGCATATTTCTAAGGAGGGTATAATGAGACAATAAAACCTACTAGTGATACAATAGTCATTTTTAGGAACATGCTGGATGGTATTGAAGTGGATATTAATTGGCATTACATGATGAAGGAAGATTTACTAGTGATGATGTGGAAGGTCAAGCAGAAAGACTTTGTCATGAAAATAGTGATAAATGTCTTGGAACCAGGGTTTTTTAGGTGGGGGATTGGGACCAATGATGGTGCATATACTCTATGAATCTAATAATACATGTGTAGGTTGTAGAATATTTTCAATGAGAAACTGTTACTGTTTAGCACTACTGACATTTTATATCATGGACCTAATTGATACCATTACTTCGATAGATCTATTATTGGTCTATGATAATTTTTCAAATTATATGGATTTGAAGTGAGTCTTGATATTATCCACAATGTGATTATAGGGTACAATATTATCATCTCTATTTTGATATTGATGTGTGTTTAGATTTATAATCAATTGAGAACCCCCATAGACCATTAAGCACTAGATATCCCACTATATTGTAAGATGAAATCCTAAAATAATGTATTCATATTCAGCCATATTGCTGGCATAATTAAAATTAATATCAAAATATTTGGGAATCATGTCCCCTTGTAGATTAATCAACAAAATGTTAGCTCTAGATCCATAGGATGTAAAGGAATCATCAAATTACAACTTTCACTATTCAGGTTCTTGTATCCCTTCTTCTATTATCACAATAGAATCATATGGAAAATCAAATTTGAGTGGTTGAGTATCAATAATAGGAGCCTTTCAAAAGTTAATATGCAATGACCTTCCCCTTGATATATTTTTAAATTTAGTACTCAACATCAAATTTGCTTAAGAGCATGATCCATTTGGCCATGCAACTAGTGAGAGTTGATTTTGACAATAAATATTTGAGAGGGTCCACTTTAGAAATAACAATAGTCTTATTATTCAACATATAATGTCATAACTTTTAGGAAGTGAACACCATTGATAAACATGCCTTCTGCATAGTCATATAATTATGTTCATAAGAAACAAGTGTGCAAATTAAGTAGTAGATATCATGTTCCTTTTCACATTCATCATGTTGGGTTAAGAGTGACCCCAGTCCATGTTTAATGGCTAGAAAAAAAAAATTATTGTTCAGGGGTTGGCGATTTCAAAATTGGTAGGTTGGACAAGTATGTTATGAACTTTGTAAATTCTAATTGACATTTAGCATCCCATTGAAAATTGACCCATTTGTTCAAGAGGTATGTGAATGGGTGGTGCTTATCTACTAATTATGAAATAAACCTACAAATATATTGGATTTTTATCTATAGGCTACAAAGCTATTTGATATTATAAGGTGGAGGTATTTCCATAATAGCCTTGACCTTTTCAAGATCCAATTCAATACCTAATTATGACACAATAAAACCTAGAAACTTTCCCAAAGTAATGCCAAAGACATACTTCTTATAATTTAGACAAACTTTGTACTCATGAAGTCTCTCAAAGATTATCCATAGAAAATCAGGATATCCAACATGTGCTTTTGATTTTTCTAGGATGTCATCAACATAGTCCTAAATAATATTTTTCATCATGTAATAGAAGATAATAGTCATAACATGATGATAGGTGGACTCAATATTATTTAATCTAAAGAGCATGACTTGGTAACAAAATGTTCCTCACAATGTGGTGAATGCAATTTTGTGCTAGTCCTCTAGAGCTATCTTGATTGGATTATATCCTAACGATCTGCCCATGAGAGACAACATCTCATACCCAATAGTAGAATAAAAAATCATGTCAATATTGGGTAGAGGAAAATCATCTTTGGGACATGCATTATTAATATCTCTAAAATTAGTACAAATTCAAATACCCTTTGAATTTTTACTTACTAGAAATACATTTGATATCCATTTAGAATAGTCTAATGGTTTGATAAATATATATCTTAATATTTTTTCTAGTTATAATTTTACCAAAATAGTGATGAGTGAATTCATCTTTCTTAATTTCTATTTGACAAGCTTAGCATATCGATGAACAACAAGTCGATACATAACCAAGTCAAGGTCTAAGCCTAACATGTTGGAATAATCCCATGCAAAGATATCAATGAAATATCTTAGAATGGTGATAATTTTGTCATGCTCTTTATTAGTGAGGGCGGTTCCAAGATAAATAATTTTGGGATTATCATAAGTCCCCAGGTTCAATTCCATGGTGTTTTTTACAAGGAGTGTAGAACCATATTTTATAGTAATAGGCAGTGTTTAATCCTAATACTCTTATTTCACTTCAACTTTTGGTTATTATCCCCAAATATATATACAATGAGATGGATCTAAATCTACTAGTTTAGGTAGTGACCAGCTAGCAAATATCTCTAGAAATTTGAGAGCAAGATGCTCAAAGACTTTATATTGTTTTGATGTGATACTGGCATTGGTTGTAGAGATAGGAATTGGTAGACACTTCACATATTTTAAATATGATAAAACTTCCCCATATAAGAGTGCCTAAAATAGGTTTTCTCTTGAGGGCTTGTCTTTCTCTTTATTATTTCTCTTATCAACGAGTGCCTCAAAGAGGCTTTCACTCAAAGATTTCAATGTTTTATCCTTTTCATGACCAATAAAGTTTGCCTTCTCTCTAAAGTAGGTATAAGAGTCTAAATCAAAGTAAAATCCTTACTTATGATCACCAATTGCTAATTTATCTCTAAGGCCCATGTACTTGGCAATATATTAATCATTCTAAAATTCATCAAGGGGTATAATAGAATCTTGGTAGTTTAAATCAATGAGGTCATGATGATGAAGGCAAAAGGGACAATGAGATCTAATGGTAATAATGGAGTTAGAGTAAAATAGGTCAATATAACAATCTCATCATAAATATTATAATGGGACACTACATCACTGTCAGGAGTCTTATAGTTAGTTGATTTAGAAGAATCACTTTTAAAATATATGAGGTCACTCCTAGGTGATATAAATCCAAGATCTTAAATCATGCTAGGTTTACCAACTGATAATGGTTTCAGTATCCCTTACTCTCATGGATTGAGGCATTTACATGTATAATCAAATTTATCCATAATTTAATTAGGGATAAGATACTTAGGATTCTAAAAATAACTAGCAATGCCATCAGAATATAACGAGTCTCCTTCAATAAAATCTTTTTGATCTTGATTTGGTGAAGTAGTAGTTAAAAATACCATTGGTGATTTTTGTGTATGTTTCTTCGTTTTAAAAATCATGTTGGGCCTAAAAGATCTTTGGGAAGGCTTGGGTTTTCAAAAATACTTAGGAGACTTGGGCAACTTAGCAATGTGAAAGACATCCTTCAGATGGTATGTAGAAATGCTTAGATTCCTAATAGTGACATGTTGTGCAAGTGTTTCATAAAATGGATCAACTAAAGTAGAATAAAGGTAAATTGGTTTGATATAGTTGGATTTGGGTGTTTTAAAAAATATTTATTTATTCTTATTCATGATGAATTCAGAACTAGGGCAATAGTTATAATTACAAAATTCAGCCTCTAGGTGTTTGCAATATTGGTAGGGTTGTAAATCAACATGAATGGTAACTTCAATCCTGTAATGGGGGAACTTGAGCCACTAGTGTAAAGTGAATGGTATGTCCTATACTTCATGGATCCAAGGATATCTAGGAAGTATGTTCTAAGATATCCATAATATGGCATAAATTATGATGGGACACAAACCCAATAATGATTGGTAGATACGTAGTTCTAAAAGATTCTCTTTTGATGTTGTTGTATGCCTTGATCATGATTATATCTAATTAGATGTACTTAGTAGTATAACCCAATCATTGTATTAAGTTGAGCAACACTATGTTCAACCATGAACCATTATTTATAATAACCCACTTGATCTTATGATTTTTGCTGATGACCTCAATATATAAGGGGTTATTATGTCTAGGACCAAGAATAGACATATCTCTTTGATCGAATGCAATATTTTGAAAAGGAAACAGATACCCTACAAGAGTTTGGAATTTTTAGGGTTGATGTATTAAGTAATAACAAACTATTGAAGTAAATTATTTAAAATAATTTTATGGACTTTAGATGTATGAAAAAGATCTAAGATAGAAATTTAAGCAGAGGTTTTTCTTAGTTGGTCTGATATACTATAATTTTTTTAAATAGAAGCATGAGAGGGTTTAGCCTTGACTAGTGCAATGTTTAATTTAAGATCTGAATGAAAAATGTTTACATTTAGTCTAGTATTAGAATAGGTTAAAAGGCCCTAGAGGGTGATTCATGAATGTCTAGTTGTGATTGAAAAATCTATAATTGGCAAGGAGCCATTAAAATTAAAATAAGAAGGTAAAGGGACTTGGATGGTGACTCACAAGTGTCTAGTTGTGTTTGCAAAATTTTAAGTCAGGAGGGAGCCATTATAATTATAATAAGGAGGTTCAGAGATAGTAACCTACATAAACTAAGGTATAATGTAATTTTTTGAAGCTGATGTGGTGTTACTTAAAGGGGAGGGTGTTGACCCTATAATGGGGGATCCAATACTTCAAGGACCATTGGATGGTTCACGATCTTGATGGTGATGGTGGTAATGTGATTTGAAAAAATACATACCATATTGCTATTATAATCATATGGTATGTTATTGTAACCTAAGTTATTGACATGCATATTATGATCCTAATTATGATCATGTTGATTATGATTCTTGCCTTATGCTTGTTGATGCTAGTTCTGCCCTTGATTTTAATTATTTATTTCTAACTATTGATTGTGTTTAATAAATGGGTTCTTTTAAATTTCCATGTCCTAATTAGTGGTTCACTTCATGTGTTTTACAAAGTGGTTGATGTATTAGGTGGAGCTAGTTACACATTTGGAGTTGGTAGATCCTACACCATTTTTACATTTATATATTCCATCACTCTATTCCCCACCATGTTCTTATTTTTATTGAACCCTTTAGGATTTTTTGTAGTAATAGCTTGAATAGGTGATTGGGACTGATTAGATTTTTGACCCTATGAATAAATCTTAAAAAGGCATTTAGTAATAAGTGCCTTCTCAATATACACACCCTTGTCTATAATTTCTTTGAATGTGTTTGCACAATCAAGTCATAGATTGTGAGCCACCTCAAGGTGTAAGTTTTATGTGAAAATATTAGCCAAGTTTTTATCTAGTAAATTGTGTTGAAAGCATCCAACTAATTCTCTCCATCACTGTAGATATGATGTGAAGTTTTCTCTATCTCATTATTTTTCTTTACATAAGTTAACCATAGTCAACTTATGTTCAATGTTGTAAGAGAAATGGTTGACAAAATTTTAAGATAAATAATTCTAGTCTGTCATCGATCTCTTAGGTAATTTGAGGAACTAATCTAAAGCTTACCGAGCTAAACTATGTGGAAACAAGTGAATCATATAAACACTACTATAAACTACCTCTTAGCATAGTACCAAAAAAGGCTTGGATTTGTTCTCAAGGGTTGCCCTTCCCTTTATATTTATCAAATTTGGTTGCCTCAAAATGACATGGAAATAAAACTTGTAGAATACTTAAGTTGAACAAATATGGACATATCTCATTGAACTTATTGTTATTCACTTATTTTATCATCTCCAATCCTCACATAATTTACTTCATTGAATTCCACTCTTACATGTTTGGTGCAATTTTAGATGGAATATAATTTTGTTGGGGTGGTATATGCCCCTATTACAATGTTTTGTTAGGGATATATACCATATGATTAGTGGCTTTGTTTTTATTTACTCCTTGAGTTGAGTAAGTTGGCAATTTATTCTTAGGTAGTTGATGGACATTTCTCAAAAATTTTCGCTATGAACTATAAGTATACTATTGGTTTTTAGGAGTCTACAATTGATTAACCAAAGGAAACAATGGTTGGTAGGAAAATTTTAAAGTGTTTTGAATAATAACCCCAATATGTGTTTAGTTTTTCATCCATTGGTTTTGTGAAGGGAAAAAATCCTCTTAGTGATTGAAGAATGTATGTTTCATGTCCAGTGAAACATGTTGGGAAGCATCCCTAGATTTATTTTGTTCATATGAAATGTCGGTATCTATAATAGATGTAGTCTCAATTAAGTTATGTTATGTTTTATCTATCACATTCTTTTACTCTTTATAAGCCTTGTAGTTGATCGAATTAGTAGCCAAAGAGTCTGTTAAGTTCATAATAATTTTTTTTGCATACAATTGACTAATTTTATTGATCACTAGGCATAGACTCTATGAGAGTTTTTTTCCTTACTAGATGAAGCAATATTGGATTTTTCAATGTGACCAAGAGATTGCTATTGTAGTTTCTCTTCTAGCCTAAAAAGTGTGTGTAATTATTTCATTGATAAATCTAAAGGTAACCTAGCATCTGATTCTATCAACCTTAGGAGGGATTTATCTTTGTCTTCTAAGGTTTGATGTTCATAATAATATTATTCAAACCCTATGGTTGTTGGGATATATTTGAACATGATGGATTTATCTTATCCATCATAAAAATGCTCTTCCTCATAACTAGGGCCATAAGAGGCCCCACTATGAGTATAATTTTGCATCATGATTTATTTTTCTACATTTACTAAGATGTGAAATGTGTTTTAAAAATGTTCAAAAAGAGATTCATATTTATTCAAACAAATGACAAGGTAAGATGAGACTATATTAAAATAAGTGGCGCATTACCACACAATTAGAAGAAAATGGTTATGAATTTACCTAACTTTGGTGGTTAAAATTATCAAATTAGAAGAGGGTAAGGTAACTTTGAAACCTAAAGTATAGGCTATCACAACAAAATTAGGTCAAAGATACATCAATACCATAAAATCTAGATAAAACTATGATGAGTTACGACTAGAGAATTAGAATAAGGTCTTTTTTTATTAGGAAGATAAAAATACAAACTAAGAAGATCAAAATGTGAGTTGACTCAAGAACTCCTAAGTATAAATCTAAAGATAAATGGGTAGCATAATAGCACCACATGCTACAAAAATGTAAAATGTTCTAGGAACTTAGAGTGTGAGTGAATTCAAGATAACCTAAGTTCACAATGAGAATAAAATTATGATGATTATATGTAATGACCTTTAATCTAAATGGGAAATCATACCTAAATTACTCAAACCAAGTGTGAAAGTTAAACTAATAGCACCCTAAAATATAACTTAGAAAGGTGATATTTTTGAATTTATATTAAAACAAAGGACTTTGAGATTTTTCAAAGTAGGAAAATGGTCTAGATATAAATGGACAATAAACAACACTATTATAAAAATACAAACACAATGTTTGGAATGAAGTTTTGAACAAGGAAAAAAGTGATTTCAATTTGGTCAATGTAATGCCTTTTTATTCAAATAAAATGGTGTATGATAAAGTGTTTGATTTCTTGACTTATTTTTATTTTAACACAAATAGTTTTAAACTTAAAAAAATACCAAAAAAGTAAAGGATAAAATGACAAACACACCTAAGTGTAATGTCATCAATTCTAAAACTGACAAGGTTGCATGGTACTATTGAATTCCATATATATACGTGTTCTTGAGAGGATTTTAATTGTTAATCAAAAAATAAAAGTGCATGAAAATTAGGGTTTTTAGGCCCCCTCTTATCTCAAGAGTTTGTAGGGAGACATGGAAATTTAATCTACATACCTTGTTTCAACATTATGTCCATGATAAGTGGGCTTAATATAAAACTAAATTTTTGTGCTTTTAGATGGTCTCAAGTGTGGCTAACACTAGAGATGATCCCATAAATTGGATCTACATCAATTGTATTTTTCTGAAAATGTATTATCATTTTCACAACCACTACATCCATTAATTTTTTAGTGTAGTGTGATGTTTGAGTTGCCCATATGGTCTGAGGCTGATAACCACTAACAAAGCTTGTTTTAACTACTTAAAATAATCATCCTAATGGGTCTCCCTTAATTTATATACCCCATAATGGAGTAGTGTTAAAATAATTCTAGGATATAAATTATTGGGTCAATTATTCCCTAGAAAACCCATGAGGAGGTGATGAAATCCTACTCACAACCCAAAGTGCATAAAAATAAAGACAAGTGAAAAGATTTTATGGTCATTTTAAGATCACCCAAACCATACATGTTTTATGAGGGCTCTAGATACTTTATTTTTATGTATTTAAAAAAGGCACCAAATTTAAATAATGAGTAGTTTTGGTCACCCAAGTTTCCTAAAGAGGATAGGTGGAGAGCTTATACACAACACTCATTTTGGTAAAAGAACAAACAACTTCCATAAATAAACATGAAAATAAAGCTCTTAAGAGTGTTTAGCTAATTGTGAGAGTTCATTTTAATCACCAAATTAAGTATGAATGAACTTTTCCTTTGATTTTTTAATGAAATGGACTAAGTGACTTGAGTCTTGCAAAGAAGATATTAGAAGTCTAAAATCAGGGTGTGAATTATTAGCAAAAACTCCTAGTTTGTTGTTTTAAGTCCCTATTCCATAGAAAAATATCACCATTCTATATTAGAAGTATAATATCACTATTCCATAGAGAAATATCACCATTATATATTGCATTATTATTGCTATAAAAATTAATCTTTTTGAAAGATAAACAAATAAAAATAGTGGTTTATGATCTCTCTGACTGATAGGGTGATAACATTGATTAGCAGGGCATTCCCATCTAAGTACAGGGCATTCCCACCAAAATGATAAAAAATGATAAGAATAAAATAAAAGTTACCTATTCGTTTCTAGTTCAAAATGATCTCACTATTTTACAAGTTGATCTTTCCAATTCATAGATTGATCTCACTAATCTATAATGCATTCCCTCCATTCTATAGAGCAATCCCATCAGTTTTTAGAGTGAACCTATCAATTATATACAACACATAGATAGATAGAGATTGATAGAATTGATCCCACCATTCATAAATTCATTTATTACATTTCAAAGGGTGATCTCACTAATGTTTATGTTGATCCTATTGACTTTTAGTGTGATATCACCATTTGCCTTAGAAGTTGCATAAACATAAAATGAGAGAAAAAGAAGTGAAAAACAACCTCCAAAGAGGGTTTGAATGCAAAATTAGAAAGTATAAATAACTTCTTTAGGTTTTTTTTAGATTTTTCAATGATGTCATGGAGGTGTCTAAGTGAGTGAATGAAGTGTCCTGATAGCCTAAGTATCAATGACAAAGTGTGTAGTGTGTTTGTCCTAGTATGCTTGAAATAGGCTTGGTCGATATTCAGTTTTATCATGATTAGGGATGGGTATAAAGTATTTATCATGTGTGAGGGGTCATATAAGAGGTCAAATATTATTTTAGAGCTTGTAGAATCACATGGTATTCATCTGGTTCTTCATTATGTTCATCTTGGAATAGTTGGTTCTATGATAGAAAACTTTGAGTAGGTAGTTTGATAACATTATTGTTGACCAATTTTGCCTGCAGGCAAAATCGTGGTCACCTTCATCCCTTGTTATTTGAAAACAATCATTTTTGGGTTACACAAGTTCAATACCAGTGGTTCTCTATTTGGTTCGACACATTTTTTTTAGTCATTTGGTTCAACGAGTTGGTTTATCAAAATTTGTTTTATCTTCTTTAGTTCATCAGCCTGACACTTTGGTTCAGTGCCTAGTTCATTGGTTCAACCTTGGTTCATCGGCCTAGTCCAAGTTCATATCCTTGTAGGGTAGACACTCTAATTGAAAGGACTAGGTAGGTCATAGCATTGTTTAGAGTTCCATGAATTTAACCAAGTCCTGAATTCCTTCAGGCATGGCTTAACACAAAATCAAAGGGGCGGGCACGACTTAACACAAAGGCAAAGCACAGACATAATTTCTACAGACTTTTTGTTTGTGGGAAAACATTCACAGACAAAAGTCTATGTGGAAATTGTCTGTAGACACAAAGCCCGTGGGAGCTTGAGAAAAGTTCACAGAAACATTCAAAGGCCTGACAGACCACCCGAGAGACCATCCAAAGGACCCGCTAAAATATACAAGGCAAAGGAGCTGCTCGGGAGGGTGCTAAAGAAAAGCAAGCCACAGAGAAGCTAGTAGGGATGAGGATGACCCATAGGACATCAAGTTTGACAAAAGAAATTAACCATTTGTTTTTAATTAAGGGTGCCAACCAGGAGCCCAAAATGTGGTGACCCGCTAGGAAGTTCGCCCCAGGGGCCAAATGAGCCAGATAAGACAAAATGGAAAAGAGACAAAGTGACAAGCATGGTTACAGTAGGTCCCTTCTAGAAGGATGATGTCAACAATAGTGTTTTCTTCTTCCCAATGAGGGATGTGATATCCCACTTTCAAGAAAGGAGTGCCAAAAGGAGCCTCCTTGCTTTTCCATATATATTGTGAACTTGGTCATTTTGTAATCTATCTTCCACAATTTTGCAAGGCACAACCCTGCTGAATTTTCCACCTAAATCAATTAAAAGTAGTTTTTTACCTCTTCTTAGATAGATATTCTATGTATGTCCTAAGTGTTTGATTTGTGTTCAGTCATTATCTTTTGATGCTCTCACAGGTTCAACACCAACACACCAGTTATCTATAAAGCGCCATTTTTTGTAGCTAACAGGAGAAGAGCTCTATTTGGAAGTATAGAATAGAGGAAGTCATTTATAGTATGTATTTCATAGCATCTTGGTGAGTCCCTGTTTATGTGTTTTCATAAGAACCTCCCTACCATTTTCTTGTAGCCTGGTCTTTCTGCCAAGTCTGAGTGTATGTATGTTGTTTTGTCTGATCCTAAGTGTAGATGTGAGAAGGTCATTTCATTTTGGTGTATCACCTCCTTAGAGTAGTTTGTTTTCCTATAGTCTCCTTTCCATTTTCAATCCCCCCATTATATATATATATATATACACCTATATTTTGCACTTGCTGGAATAAACAATGATGCATCAGAGGGAGCTAGCCCTTACCTAGAGACTCTCCTCTCCAGCATTGCCGGTCCCATAGGTGAGAGGGGAGTTTCCATGTTGCGAGGAGAAGGCAAGAATTTGACCTTCTTGCCCCAGGTGCAATTTCCTACATCAATAGTTTTGGCATGCCTGGTGGGACTCAATTTTATAACACAGTAAGGTTTCAGGATTGATGCTAGTCTTGTTATAGTAAATTGAAGTCTTCAACATCTGGTGGTTCTGAGTTAAATCTACTGGTTAAGCAGCCTGGTGCCATCATAAATCATTTCTTGTATGTATAATTCCTTTGCTCAAAATCATGGGTCTTGTTTTCCTTCATATGAATATAATTAGGCTCTAGATATTTATGCAATCCCCTTAAGTAGCTCTCCTAGTTGCCCTACAATGATAAGGGAAGTGGAATTGGAATTAGAGATTAATAGGCTAGAAGAGTAGTATAGATATCAGCAGGAGTTGATTTATAATGATGAGTGCTTGCTTAGGCAGGCACAACCCTTGCAACCCATGAAAGAGGAGGTAGCAAAATGGAGAAATCCATATTTCTAAGGTAGTCAGCCTTACACGCCCCCTCTTATCCTAAAGAAAACCCCCTATTTTTCACCAAATCCTTTCTATCAGATTGCACTTGCTCATTCTAGCTCATCAAATGCATTCACTCTCAATCCCATGTGCCTGGATTTCTAACACTAGAAGACATCAGATCAACCTCCCTTGGAAATGAACATTCTAAATTCCTTATATTGTGAATATTCCATTGAGAATAGTACCACTAGGGGGCACATCCCTCTTATAAATACTCCTCCAACACACCAACAGTCTTTTCCTTGCATTCCCCAAACTCCCCAAGTCCTTCAGCATAATGTGCAAATTCCAAGTTGGAGGAAGGAATGCTGGGAAACAGATCTAAGCTTTGGAGAGGATCATGTTGGTGACCTCCAATAAAGACTCTTTCAAGACCATCTAGCCAAGCAAATTGAAGATTTAGAGGCTAGGATGAATCTGCTCCTTGAAAGAGAGATAAAATTTCTAGACCTTGTGGAGGAGCCCCAAGACCTTGGAGAGAACAAAGTTGTTGCATAATCATAGGAGCAAAATTCTAATTCAGAGATCCTAAACTGGGAAAAAAATAGTAGAATCATGGGGTAGAAAAGAAGAAGAGAAGCAAGGTTTTTTTCAAAACCTTGAAGAAGCTGAAGCTGCGCTTACTCATGATAATGCTGATGACCTCTAGGAAAAGCTTTTCCAAGAAGATCTGGCCAAGAAAATTGTGGAGTTAGAATCCAGAGGAAAATTCCTTAGCCAATGTGTGATGGATGGTTCAAACCAAACAACACATTCTATGTCTGAACACACCCCACCTACACATTTCCAAGAGAGCTATCAAGCCATACCTAATATTGATGAAGTGCTGATCAAATGAAAGGAGGAGAATCATTCGATTCTAGCTCGAGGACTGCCTCCTCTTCCACATGTTTTCTCCACTTCACCTCTTCTCAAGGAATAACCTATTATGCAGGAGGTGAGTGAGGAGCAGAAGATCCAATCTGTAGCTCTTCATGAGGCTGTCATGAGCAACAATGAAGAAGAAATCATCTTTAACACCCCTTATGAAGACCTTATCAGCAATGGAGGAGATGCAGGTCTTGCATATATGTAGATGTTCCAGCAATATGAGGAGGAGCAAATGCATGGTGAGCTCTCTTCCCCTCTATTTGATGAACTTCCTTGTTGTTTTGATGATGAGGTTGAATACATTGAAGAGCCTGAGTTAGAGGAGGATCAGGAAGATATTTTTGAAAATCTAGAAATTTTGATCAACAAAGAGGAAAAAGAGAGGTCTATCTTCTTGGAGGAATGCCTTGAAGAAGAGAGTTTTAAACAGAGAGGTGATGTTCTATGGGATGAGCAATGTTTTTGTGAGTCCATTTCAGACATCACAATAGACACCCTTCTTCAAGAAGGCCAAAAGGAAGCAAAGGATGAGTCTGACAAGATTTTCAATGAGGCAGAAGGGAACAAGTAAGACCATGATACATTATAGAAGGAATGTGCAGATCAAAGGGCTTTTGGTGATGAGCCAGCATCCATTGATTTTTTGGTAATGAGCACCTATATGAGGGACCATCATTCAATAAGATTCTAAGGACAAGCAGAATACATATATGTCGAAGGCATGTTCGATTTTTATCCACTCAGATATCAGCCAACTCAAGTGACAGGCAAGAGGAGTAAGTCACCAACTCTCTTTCTCATAAAGCTACTTGCTTGGCACCATAATTCTTCTTGCTAAGAAGGGGACTTGAGAATTTTTCCCTTTGATCTAGGAGGGAGGTGAGAATTCCTAGTTAGCTGTATATAATAGTTTGTTTTCAGTTGTCTTTCTTGTTTTTCCCTAAGTGCAGTTACACAGGTAGTGTTTTTTAGCCTTGTGTGTTTCCCTTTGCATGTGGGGTAAAGCTTCGTGTTTGATTCTCAAATATTTTGGGGCTATTGCTAACTTTCGTTATAGTTTCATCTGATTCCACACCTAATGGATTTGCAAGGCAACTAGATTCTAAGCATAACAGGCATGCTTCCCCTATGAGTCACCATCTGTTGAACAATTTTGCCCATAGGCAAAATTATGGTCACCATCCTCCCTTGTTATTTGAAAACAATCATTTTTGGGTTACAAAAATTCAATACCAGTGGTTCTCTACTTGGTTCAACACATTTGTTTTAGTCATTTGGTTCAACTAGTAAGTTTATCAACATTTTATCTTCTTTGCTTCATCAGCCTGACACTTTGGTTCAGTGCCTAGTTCATTAGTTCGGCCTTGGTTCGTCAGCCTAGTCCAAGTTCATATCCTTGTGGGATAGACACTCCAATTAAAAGGACCAGGTAGGTCCCAACATTGTTTAGAGTTCCATGAATTTAACCAAGTCTCAAATTCCTTCAGGCATGGCTTAACATAAAAGCAAAGGGGCAGGCACGGCTTAACACAAAGGCAAAGTGCAAACAAAATTTCTATGGACTTTTTGTCTGTGGGAAAATGTCCATAGACAAAATTCTATAGGGAAATTGTCTGTGGACACAAAGCCCATGGGAGCCCAGGAAAAGTCTATAGAAACATTCAAAGGCCCAACAGACCACCCAAGAGACCATCCAAAGGACCCACTGAAATATACAAGGTAGAGGAGTTGCTCGAGAGGGTGCTAAAGAAAAGCAAGCCATAGAGAAGCCAGTAGGGATGAGGATGACCTAGAGGATGTCAAGTTTGACAAAAGAAAATAACCATTTGTTTTCAATTAAGGGTGCCAACCAGGAGCCCAAAATGTAGAGACCCACTAGGAAGTTTACCCTAGGGGCCGAATGAGCCAGATAAGACAAAATGGAAAAGAGACAAAGCAACAAGCATGGTTACAGTAGGTCCCTTATAGAAGGATGATGTAGACATGGAGGAGGTTGTTGAGAGGTTGCTGATTTGTAGAGTAACTGACATCAGTCTGATCAACTGACAATTCTAAAACTGTATAGGCAACTGACATTGGTCCCTATCTAGCTAGAGATGACCAATGTCAGCTGATCCCTGATCGATGTCGATTGCTTTGCTAACTGGATATAACCAATGTCAGTCTGATCAACTGACATTGGTCATATCTAGTGAGTAGAGCAACCGACATCAGTCAGGAATCAACCGACATTGGTCATCTCCAGCCAGATAGGGACTGATGTCGGTTGCCTGTGTGGTTCCAAAACTGTTAATTTCATGAAAAATTTGTTAACGAACTAGTTGTTTGCATGTTAAAAGGCTAATTTTAGTCTTGAGTTGTGGATCTAATTATTGTAATTAGATGTCTAATTATTGTTTGCATGAGATCTATATAATAGACTCATGGGCTGTATTGTAAAGTGTGCTAGTTGAGAGAGCAAGGTTAGCTCCTTCAGAGTGAAGAGAGCAAGGTGTGTTCCTCCTAGTTCCATAGGGGTGCCAAGTGTGTATGATTAGGTAGATCTATGGGATAGCAAGATCTGGTAGAAGATCCACTGGGGTACTAGTTTGGAGAATCATAAGGACTTGGTGAGGCAAGGACAAGGGTTCTTCAGGGTGTAGAGAGATCTACATGGTAAGTAAGATCATTGATTTGTAGGTGTGTGTGTGTGCGTGGTCTAGGTTTGCAGGTGTTGCAAAACAAAGTTGATCTACAGGTGGCAGCAAGATCAGGGAGATTAGTAATGTAATAGGTATCAAGATCAAGGGAGATCTACTTGGAGTACAGTGTGTACTCAGTTGTGGTGTACGTGGAGTACTTGTGTACTTGTAGTAGTGATACTGACTAGTGGTACTGGAAGTAGTGATACTGACTGGTTGGAGGTGAACACTAACTTTGTGTTTAAGTTATGTGCTGGGACTGTAACTAAGAGAGTGAACTCTTGAAGGCGAATCACTGTACACTTGGTGTGGGAAGCCTGTAAGGTGTCGAAGAGTGTGGTGTCTCTTCATTGTAATTTCTTTCTGGAAGAGTATTAATACAATTGGGTATTGTCTCTCATATTCTGTGTTATTTCTAAATTCTAGTTACTTGTTACTTCTAGTTAAATTCCACATTTAGTTTCTTGTACATGGTAATCAATTGTGCTTCCTAGGTCCTAACAAATTGAATTGTATTGTTTATCACCATTGAATCACCTCCCTCTTAGTGATTGTACCTCTAAAAATTGGTATCAGAGTAGGTAATTTTTTAAAGTCTTAATATCTTGAAGGAGATCCAAGGTAAAATATGGGTAGCCATCAAATGTAAGGATGCTTTCCCACTAAGAAAGAATTGATTTTCAATGGATCCAATTATGCTTTTTGGAGTATGAGGATGAGGACCTGCATATGTCCCTAGGGTTTAACACTTGGAAATTTATTATGAATGATTATTCTACACCTACTTTTCCTCCATCAAGTGCTACAAATAAGAATTTATTTGAGAATAGTTATAATGCAATTAATGCTATCACTTGTGGTCTTTTAGAGACTGAATACACCAAGGTAATCCATTGCATATCTACCAAGGAAATGTGGGATAGATTGAAGACTATTTATGAAGTATATTCAAAGGTTATGTTGGAAAATTTTTAGACTTTCCAAATACAATTATCGAGTCTTAAGATGAAGGAAGAAGATTCTATGGCATCATTTCTACAGAGAGTTGATGAGATTATGAACATCATTAGAGGTCTTGGAGAGAATCTTGAAGAAGCTACTGTAGTTCAAAAGGTGTTAAGGTCTTTCTCTCTCTCTCTCTCTCTCTGTCTCTCTCTCTGTCTCTGTCTCTCTCTCTCTCTCTCAAGTTTGATTTTAAATTATATTTTATAGAATAAAGTCATGATATTACTTGGTTGAATATGGATTAATTATATGGCATCCTTACTTCCAATGAGATGATAATAAATGATGATATACCACCAAAGAAGGAAACAACATTCAAGACATAAATGAAGCCAAAGAATAAGTTCTAAGGTAAGAAACTCAAGGAAGATGACATATCTAATTTTGATGAAGATAAAATAATTGATTTATTTAAAAGGAAATTAAAAATAGGGTTAGACAAGTATAAGGGTAAACTACCCTTCAAATGCTTCAATTATGTTGAGGTGGGACATTTTTCTAATAAGTGCCCTCATAAGCATAATAAGATTGATGATGAAGAGAGTGGTCAAGGTCATGATGATAGAAATAGATCATTAAAATCTAATAAAATAAAGAATAGATTCAGAAGGTTTGACAATAACAAAAAGTACTTCAATGACAAGAAGAGTCTCTACACCAAAGAAGATTGTAGATCATCAAATGAAAGTGAAGATAGTGACTCAGAGTATGATCATGAAAATGATGTTCTATTGAAGATGAATACCTCTTCATGGATAAGGAAGGAAGTTTATCATATCAAAAGGAGTTTACTTCGAGTGATTCATATGATGATAAAGATGAGGTGGACTGTGAGACTAAATTGATGAATACTCTTAAAGAACTGAAGATTGAGAAGATTAACAAGAATATGAAGTCTTAAATCAAGGACTATGAAGAAAAAATTAATGTGTTTGAGGAAAGAATGAATGAAGACACCAAGGAACATGAAGATATAGTCAATCATCTTAGTTTCCATTTGGAAATCCTATCTACAATCCTAAAAGCTAAAGAAGATGATTATTTAAGGAATGTAATTGAAAATGAGTCATTAAACACTGAGTTAGAGAAGACATCTAGTAAGATGAAATCATTCTTCAAGTTTGATAAAATTTATAGTGATCTATAAAATATTTTGAGTGATCAAAATCATGCAAGTGATAGAACTATTATTGGATACAAACAAAACCAAAAAATGCAACTCAAGATAAGATGAAGACTAATATAAATCATACCATGAAGGTTAATAATTAGTCAAGGAATGAATATGCTGGTAGAGTAAAGACAAATTAGATCAAACAACCAAATTCCATGAGGTATTAAAGTTCTAATGGTTATTGTTACACATGTAATTAGTTTGAGCATAGATCTAGAGAATGCAAGAGACCTATTAGAAATGGGTTTGCATAGAACTATGATGGGGGTCATCATTCAAAAGGTGAGTCTTCTTCAAAAGGAGCAGTTTATTTTAATTGCCAAAAGAATGAACATATTGAAAGATTTTTTCTAATCAAGAAAGGTAGGATAAGCTTCTTGAAAAATGTATAGTGTGCTTAAACTATCAATAGAGAGGTCACATTGCTAGATTATACAAGTAAAGACCTACAAAATAGAATATGTTTAATCAAGCTTTTATAGTGCAAGAAAGATGGCAAGTTAAATAATGCAAAACAAAGGTGATAAGTGTGAGTTATGATGAGTCTATAGGTATAAGTAATATATTTACTATGGTGGAGAATTCTATAAAAGTTTAAGAGTACCAAGGGCTCTCGTTGTTTGCTCATGTTATGAATAAAGAGACCAAGCTCAAGGAGAAGACCAAGGTGCTAGTTGAGGCTAGTTTTGAGGTGTGTATGGATTCAAGTGAAAATCTTGATATTTATGAGCATGTTTCACGAAAATAACATTACTTGTCAATGCCTAATGATGAGGTTTAAAACTACAAGGAATATTCTTCAATAGAAAAGGTATGTCATGAATCTATGTTATCCCCATGTGTTGTCAATAGAACCTTAAAAGAGAAGGAAAATGTTGTAGTGGATGAGAAAGTTGTTTATTTTAAGCCTAAGAAGAAGAAAAAGAAGAAATATTAACATCATCTGACCAAGGAGGAGAAGGTATATTAGGATTTGTGGGCAACTCCTAGATTCACATTATTCTAAGGAACCGTGTGAAGTAGGAGGTTTTTATCTATGCTTCTTAAGAGACTCATTTTAGTGGTGAAGAAAGTGTTGATATGGTGTATTTAAAAAGGTCCTATAAGGTAAGAGATGGTTATTTCTAATTGGATTTGGTGTGTCAAGATGGGAGAAGTGCTTTGATGAGGACAAAGTGATGTCATAAGGTGTGTTTTCTATGTATGTAGAGTACATAGGATTATAATGGGTGTTCTTAGGTGGAAAAATGAAATTTATGGAATGTTAAGAAGATTTTGGTTCTCAAAAAGGTTTTTGTACTTCTTTGTGATGTTTTATAGGTGGTTTTGTGTCTTAAATATCATGTTTGTGCCTTTAAAAGGTTTTTATGTGCTCCTAGGTTTATCTTTCTTGTTGCAGATCAAAGCCATGGTATTGTAAGTCAAGGTTACCAAAGGTGTGAAGGCTAAAATGTTGGTCCAAAAGTGTGTGATGGTTGTCTCTAGGTGTTTAATAAGTTTTAGATGTAGGTGTTGACCAGGAGGTTTGTTGACGTTGTTTGTTTTAAGATTCTAAAGTTTTGGGCTATGCTAGAAAAGTGGTTTTACTTAGAAGTTATGTTTTGAGGCTTATTTTTAGGTTAAATGGACCAAATTGGTTGTAAAATAAATATTCATAGTGATATAAAAGTTTTTGGTTTTCAAATTATTCATGATTTTGTCAATATGGAGGCCTAATTGGTTAGTAGGTTTGTGATAGAAGTATGTTTCATAGGAGGAACTAGGTGATGTAATTTGTTGTAATTAATGGGGAATATAAGATTGGTATATATATGAATTTTCATGTCTTTAAATTTTGTCTACTAAAATGTGTGGGCTTTGCAAGTTCCAAGTAGGGCTACAAATAGTCTAGATAGGCTTAGTATGAAGATTTGATGTTTTTACTCAGTTTATTCAAAATAGAAAGGTATGAGTGTTTCAAGGTGAGTTATATAATTGGTTTAAAACATGTTTCATATGTAATGAGTGTCATGAAGTTCTATTGGTGGTCCTTGAGGTGGCTTGAGAGAGAAGGATAGTAAGCCTATATGGTAGTTCTTCATGGTGTATGGAGATTTGAAGATGTTCAAGAGGTGAAATGGCTTATAGATCTTAGGGGGATTCCTTATTAGATGTTTATTGGTGATTTTCATTAGATTTTATTACTTTTATGTGTTCTTTATTCATTGGTTGTAGTCCTTGGTTGTAGAGAGTATTGGCATGTAGCAAGAGGAAGTTGTCAAGGCAAGAAGAGGTAGGCTCAAGGTAAGGGGGAGTTTGTATGATATTTATAATATGGTCCTCTCATATTGATGGTATTTTAAAGTCCTCAAAATCTTTTTGTACCCACTTTGTCATTGTGTCAAAGGGGGAGAAGGTTCCTAATGTGAGAGTGTTTGAAGAAAGAGAATGAAGGTGAGTTGTATAATGGGTGTTGACATAAATTACAAAGGGGTATATTATTTGAAATTTTTTAGTGATGCCATGGAGGTGTCCAAGTGATTTGATTAAGTGTCTTGATAGTCTAAGTATCAATGACAAAGTGTGTAGTGTGCTTGTTCTAGCATGCTTGAAGTAGGCTTGGTTGATATTCAATTTTGGCATGATTAGGGATGGATCTAAAGTATTGAGAATGTGTGATGGATCCTATCAAAGGTCAAGTATGATTGAATATATTATGTAAGTACATGGTATTCATTTTGTTCCTCATTATGTTCATATAGGCATAGTTGGTTTTGTGATAGAAAAATTTGAGTAGGTATTTTACTAACAACACCATTACCACATATGGATGAGTTAAGGGGAGTTGGTAATATGGGTGTGATAAAATTATTCCCAAGATGATATGGTCCAATTTTTATGTGATGTGATCAAGTGTAGAAAAATTTATTAATGTTCAAAGTTGGCCTTCCATGTAGATTATAGAGGCTCCCATACTTAGCCAAACCGTCACTACACATCATGTAGATATATATGAACCAGTATGTTTATACATTTAATTTAGGTAAAAATAAAGTAAATAATGGTCAAATGTTTACATGGATATGTTTTATATGGTTACAATAAGCTACCCTAAAAATATAGAGTCCTGAAGTGTTTTCTAGCTCAAGATATAAATATTCAAAGTTGCACTTGTAGACTATGATGGGCCAGAGACCATCAAAATAAACTAAATTGATATCTGAGGTCATATAGTTAGTATATCTAATGGTGCACATTAAATATCATATATTTATCCAATGGTGAACATAAACGTCAACATGTCAAAAAATGAATGTGCTAGTGACATGTGTCACATTCACGGAGCTTGGATAGAAGATCAATGGTTTGTGAGCATTCATACTATCAGAAGATTGATATTGCGAGCCAAAGTTAAAGAGTCAAATGTGAAAAAGGAATAAATATATTCCAAGTGACACAATAATGGGACCTTATAGCTTATATCAATGGTGATAATTTTAATAAAAATACCTGGTTAAAACATAGATATTGATGGAACACATTTTTCCATAGTTGATAAGAAGCAATAAGATGATGAGAAGTACTCGATGTTTAAAATTAGAGAAAAGGTAAAGACTAAGCTAATTTCAAAGGAGATTGATGATATATTTTAATTAAATATATGAGAGTTCATGATATGATGACAAAGTGTTTGATGTTTAACAATTTCTTAGTGATCGTCAAAATTCAAATATTCAAATTTATGAGGGAACACCAGTCTGTAGTTTTTGTGCTAGAACTTTTGATATATGTAGAATTTGACCATGGTGTAAAAATAAAAGATGTAGAGGACTTCAATGTGAATAAATAAATATTTATTTAAGTTTATAATTTATTACATAGTAAAATATATGGATTTCCAAATTTGACTATGTGTTCATTCATGATTTGCAAAGTAACCCAAGAAGGGTAATAGAGTTGTTATATTGGTTTTTGGATGTTTAAATGGGACTTAGATATTGGAAAGTGTTGTATATTATCTAAGGATGATATATATAGAATCTTTAGGTTTGAACAATCCATATTTAGTATGAACAAATTCTTAAAAGTTGAATGTTTGTTCATTCATGGTGTTCTTGTATACAAGGCTAATGTTTGAGTTGATTAAGCACACACATACATGTGTAATGATGAATGTGATCATTTAAGGATGTATAAGAGGTCATATGGAGTGGACCTATGAATTTATAAGTTGTCTTATGTTTATAATTTTCTTTTTGAAGTGATAAAGTAGTGAATAGGTCTCCATAAGACCTATAAGGGATACTAAGGCCTAATTGAATGGCATAACTGATTAAGTGTGACCCATGGATGCTATGGCTGACTTGTGTGGATAGTTTTGAGATATGTAAGATTTATTAAGTGCTAAGAAAATTATTATAGATGACATAAAATATAATAATCATGATGGATTTATAAAATGTGAAATCAAAAGTGGTGACTTCTTGACTTATAATACCTGAGAGAAGTGGGTGTGAGAGTTGTGAAATGAAAGAATGGGTGTGTGCCCAGTGGATGGGTTTTAAAGTAGAGAAATTTTATGAGTGTGTGTAGGATATGTAGGTTATATTTATGATGTAAAATATAGTGGTATTATAGGTTTCAAGATGGAGGATGAGTGAATGATAGATGATGTCTATGTGAGCTTGGTGGTTGATTTGAGAGGTAAATCAGAGTGTGGAATGTGTAGTGTGCATAATTGAATAGAGATGATATATAATGTATCTCCATCATATTAGCAAGTAATAAATGATTAGGAGATGTTCATTTCATAAGTGTAGGGAGGGTGCTCAACATCTAGGTTAGAAGGACTTGACCAACAAGTGGTCAAAAGGACTTGATCATCTTAGGGGTAGGTGCTCCTTGTGAAACATGTGTTTTACTAAAGTTGGTCAAAAGGACTTGACCAATAGGTGGTCAGAAAGAATTGATAATCCTAGGGGTAGGTGCTCCTTATGAAATAGGTGTTTCAATAAATTTTGGTTAGAAGGACTTGATCAGTCTCATGTTTTTGATCATCTTATAGGATAAGTAGTTCATGTATTTTTAGGCTTGATATATTTTCCCACATATATTTTATGTGTGTGATCTTGCATTATATTCATTGTTCATTGATATAAAAATATTTTATTATTCATGAATGGTTGTATTGAATGCTTAAGTGTTTGAAGGGTCTAGAAATTGAATTGGATTATTTGTCACCACTAATTCAATCCACCCTTAGTGATTGTACCTCTAACAATTTGAGTCCCACTGGGCATGCCAAAATGTAGAGTAGGATTACAAGATGCATTAGTCCATGTGTAATCAAGAAAATATCTACCAAAAATGATATATACAATAAAATTTCAAGCCCACTCCCTCAAGGGGTGTTGATAATGAATTATAAGAGTTATTTAAAGAAGTAATACTACCAAACCTTCCAAATAACGTCCCTCCTTCTAGGAGCATCCAAGAAGCATGTTTTTACCTAAATTTGGTGCTCCAATTATTTGTTAGTGATGAGTATTATGAACTTCCATCACTTCCTAGTGAACCAATGAATTACGCTTATAATATTTGTAAAAAGTGGTTAATATTTTCTATAGTAGTTTCTGCAAAGTAAGTTTGTATATCTTAAACTTAAAAATGGTGGTCCTGGCTCACTTATTTATAACTTTTCAAGATTGTATGGCCATAGATATATTCAATTTCAAAGGGAAAAAGCCATAAATATTTCCATTGATATTTAGAAGAATGGGGCATTAATGAGGTACATGAGGGCTTAATCCTAATATTTGTTCCATTGATGGCCTATGGATGCCACCCTATTGATGATGTCATGGGATGATGTAGATTTGAAGAATGAATTTCTAATAAATAGATTTTCAATAACTTCCATAGAATTTTCACTTAAGATCTTGATTTCATTTAATTTGCTTAAGTGACTTTGATTAATTTTATAAAATTCTTTGGAAGTCTATCACACGCTTAATCAACCTAGTCATAAATGTCATTTTACTAAGTCATAATTTGACTAGAGTATAATCAATAGGTGTCATTTGCATATGGAATAATACCCCAGTTAGGGCATTATGGGCATGAAACAACACATGGAAATGATGTGTGATGCTTAGTTATAAGAATATAGAGGCCTAAAGAATATTTTTTCATAGTCATAATTTTACTCAAAGTCATTTGAGAAAAGATAATAATCACGTAAAATGTATTGGTACATTCAGGGATACATCTAAATTGACACCTGTACATGATAATTTTGAACCATTTAGCACATTTTTGTGATATTGGCCCATATTGTACATTATCATAGAATGTTGTTTAGATTGATAATTATAGCATAATAGTGATAATAATTAGATGTCTCAACCATTAATTTTGTCATATGTCCTATTATTCACCTTTTTATTTTACACAAACATGTGCCCTTTGTGCATTAGCTTCATTCTTCTTCCTTCATGTTTCCTATCAATGAGCACTAACGTCCTTCCTCACTCTATGTAACCTTTTCATTCTCTTAGTATTTTTTCCTCATGTACCATAATAATTTACTATAATTGTAACCCTTTTATTTACTTGAATTCTATCTCATGTGGTAAGTCACTTTCTTTATGTGCTCTAAAACATAGGTTTTACAGGATTCCAAGTTCACTCAGGATTCTTCTACATCAAACTCCCTAGGTAATTTGAATGTAAGGTCCTCTTTACAAGTAGGGTTTAAGTGGTAGAACTACCCTTTTAATTGACTACCTTGATAATGGTGCTACCCAACACCTTTCTTGCTACCTTCTTATGATCACTTTACATTACTTCTTCCTCTGCAGGCCATAAATTATCTTCCTTCTTCAAGTTATGACACCTTTTTATTTCCTTATACTCTTCTTCACTATATTTTTTCCTCTAGTGGATCCATTCCCACCTCTATCCATGCACATCCTCCAAGTGTTCTTGACACTTCTTCCTCTTTTGTGTGACACACCACTCTATTACCACATGATTTAACATTTTATCTTCCAATTATCCTTTCATTTTATATTTATTTCTATAATGGGTCTATACCCACCTTTGACCTCCCACCTCCACCTAATGTTTATTAACATTCTCACATGTGTGTACTTTAGGGATACTTTTTGTGCCTTCTTACATTTTTCTCTCTTTTTTCCTCTTGTGGATCGATTCCCACATATGCCTCATACGGGTCTACACCAAATAAATCCTCATGTGGGTATATTCACACCTACTACCATCCACATCCTCCAAGGGTCTTATTTAACTCATTCCTTGCATGAATTCATCCATCCTTCTATTGCATACACTATCTTAATTATATTATCATCTTATTCTTCCTTGGAAATAAGATTTACTCTAATGTATTCTAATCACATGTATTCAATAAGACACCTTATTGTATTCATAATGATAACCATCCTTATCTCCTTTGTACCTCTCACTAGGCACTAAGGTGTGGTATTATCATTGCCTTATTTCTTCTCCACTTATTCCTCATAGTTTCCCTCTTCAACATGCTCATCTATATGGGGTATATAAAATCCCATCTCCTAATCCTTATCCATACTATGAAAAATCATAATTGTGAACTTATCATCAACTCTAATTTGATCTTATTCTACTCTCTTCTTCAGTAAATTCTTTGTCATAACATGTGCAACAACTATTTCACCTTCATGATCATATTTATACTGATCTCAAATTACTTCCTCATATCCTATGCACATAGATCCTACATCTTATGCATATCCTTATTTATTCACTTGGGAAACATATTTTTCTTCTTTACCTTTTCATGATACTTCTAGTCTCCACATTTCTCTATCCAATGCTTCCTCCTATGGATTACTAGCACTTGCCTCTAGGGCTGATTTTTCTATCTTCTTCACTTATGTCCTCTTTAATTTGGATATTCATGTCTTGAATGATACTCTCATCCCTATGTGTACCTCATTGAAATTGTGCATAATTTGCCTCTACACACTCTAGTTGGTCCTTCCTAGTACTATCCTCTCCTTCAATTTATTGCATGTATCCTAATGGAAATGATTTATTTGTTGTCTTTCTTGTGTTTCACTCTTGATTATACCACACTCCTACATTAATTTTTACTTATTATATCATAATTATGATATATCTTAATTATTTTTGGCATGTTCATAGATCTGAGTGTCTATGCCAACTACTTCTTGTTCAGTGCTATGTTAGATTTTGATTACCCACATGATAACCCTTATTCTCAACTCTTCCCTTATGTATAATATTTGGTTATTTTATCCTTTTATGCTTCATATCAACACATATTAATAAGGCTCTTCATCTAAGATGGAATATTATATGGTGTTTCTTTCTATCTTAATGACTAGCAGTGTTGATCGAATGCTCTATGAGTATTCCTTCTATGTTTTCTTATACTAATTTTAAATATCAAATCTCTTCCTCCCTACTACTCCTTATAACAAGATCAAAAAAATTCAATGGTATATCCTTATATGTGTTTCCATTTTAGGCAACCTTATCTTCTATGATCATGCACCTCAATCCTTTTAGTTGTTGGAGTAAATCATGTAAGCTTGATTTAGGAGTCATATTATTGTTGGATATGCTATTCTATTTTGTGCACATATTTATTGAGTGCAAAATAATAAATATAAACTCTTATATTATGGTTATTCATGAAATAATATTTTGTTTCATGAAACAACCTACTTAGCTAATTATCTATGTATTTTTGTGTATACCCACATAGTTATTATAGAGATCCACATAGATAATTGTGAATACAATTGAGACACTTGATTATGCATATTTTATTTGTGTTATAATGTATATGTTTTTTATGTTATGGTAATGGTTTTTAGGAGATATCCTACTAGTTATGAGTTATTTTTGAACTCTGACATGATATCAGAGCCAACCATTACTCAACATGTTTTTTGACAAAATTATGGGCTATATTTCTCCTATTTTATTATTTTTCAAGTCATACCACAAATTTTATGTAAGTCATACAAAAAGTAATCTCTACTATCATGTGTTATATTTTGAAAAAATGGACAGTGGTTGTTCTTTAGGATGGTGTACTTTTATAGTTTTATTATGTGTTTTGGGCACTACCATTACACAAGAGAAGTGCCAAATATTTTCCAATATAATATTGAAAATGGTGAAGATGAGGTGGTGTAAACATATGAAAAAGTTGGAAACCATAACCCTTGATATGCTTAGACATGTCATGTAGAAAATGAGTCAGTTTATGTGAGGTTCAAAATGTATCTAGATTCAAAGGATAGGTGGGTTGCATGGGGTATAAACCTTAGTGGCATTGTAATCATTGGCACACATGTACTATTTTCCTTTCACTAATCCAACAACACCATGTTTGTCACGACATACCATATTACCTCAATGAGTAGTGGAAATCCACCAACCATCATGCTGGAGTTCTTCAAGTTAAGTTTCTTGGTTATCAATCTTAGCTCTACAAATTTGGATTGTATCTTTACTTAGCTATTCATGTAATAAAACTAGATTGATGTTATTTTTAGGCTATCTTTTAGTTACTAGAAACCACCTATTTATATTTACTATTATGGTATTTATTACCTTTCTTAGAGTTGTGTATTATTTCCATGGGTCTCTTTTAACTAGATGAACCTACACAACCCATTCAGATCCTATCAGCATGTGATATATGAGTAGATGTTATTAGTATTTCCACCTTCCAATATCAGTGAATCTTTAAATAATAGGTCTCATGCCTCTTTGTATTTCAACCATGATCAACCTAATCACATGTCTGCCTGGTAACATTTTTTCAATTGTTTAGGCTAGTAATTATTGTCATCTGACTCAATATTTAGTATCCTTTTTTAGGATTGTGGATATTGACAAACACATTAGATGATACTAATATTAAGCCATTGAATATGTTCTATTGAAATAAAAATCTTGGTCAAAAGCATTGAGGGTTATCATATGCATGTGGTTTCCTAGAATTGCACCAAAATCATATTCCCAACTGGTGTATACACAACAAACACAAAGAGGTAATATGTGCATAGCATATATAGAGGATTGTATGATATTTGGAATTTTATAATGTATTCCTAATTGTTGTATACACAATGGGTTTTATTTTGTTATTTGTTACTTTTCTTCCACTATTACATATTACCTTCATATTGGCTTAATTCCCTTACCATCACTACATGATACATGGATATTTTATGCTATTCTTATATTATCACTTGTCTTAGTTGGCTCATTGTTACCTCATGGATTGAATTTAGATCATTTATATCCACCATCCTTTCCTTTGAAGCTCATGTGAGAGCTAATTTAATTATAAAGGAGGATCTATTTTTTATTAGTGATGGAAGGTCCTCTTTGTCTAGTGGTGAATAAAAATATTTTTACATTGTGAGTTTTTTTCTATATTTTTTCAAAATATTTTAATAATGTGGTGTATTATTGTCTTATGTGTGGGGACAAAAATAATAAAATGGAGGCATATTTTAAAGAGGGAACATCTAACTTTTTGTAGTGACAAATTATTTTTTATGGACTTTTGAGTGCCTTTTTTGTACTTTTTGTACAAAAAATTCATTATTTATGATTCAAATACCTTTTTTCCCTACCATAATTTATTGAAAATAGAGGGTGAGGTCTGGTCTAGTAGGAAGTCATACTCCCTCACAAATAAAACAAACTTGTTCTCACTCCTCCTTACCTTCATTTTTTGGAGGTCATTATTATTGCACTTGTATCCTCTTAGACCACCTTGTTTTCCTTATCATTAGATTTTGTACTCATGGATGTATTATCAACAAAGTTCAATATCCCATTTTTTATTATATATTAGATTTTTATGCCACTTTTTCACTCATGGATGAATTTTCAATAGAGCTTGACGTCATACATTCTTGAGTACAGTTTTGTGTTGTAGACTTCTCCCTTGTTTTCTTAATAATTATCTTATTCTTGATGGAAAATTATACAAATTGATTACATTATAGGGTTTATGCATCATCTAGTGTTTTTTTATATGCAATATTTATTTGTGGTCACACTAAGAGTCATGGAGTTTTTTCTTCATGTTTGTATGCTCCATGTTGAGCACTTACTCTTTAATTATTGACTATCCAATCACCACCATAACCATTTTATTGATATATATATTTATTCTATATCTTTAGAACTTTTTTTTTTACAATTGATAGTATCCTTCAAAATTATTATGGACCTTGATCTCTTTCCAAACAGTATCTATTCTAGTGAATATAGTGTCACCATGTTAGTGTTTGAGTAGTGGATTTAGCCCACTCATATAGAAATTTTTACATCACTTCACCTAGTTAGTAGTATGGGAGGATATGGTGCAGATCCTACTTCTTCAATTGTCATGTTTCTTGCTAACCCTTGATACATCACTTCTTTTGATAGTAGATCAAATTTAGTTAGTGAACCTTTGTACACTATCAATACCTCTGATAGTCTCCTTTTGTAAGAGCTATTCTAGTGAACTCTACTGTTAGTTATTTTTTGTGTTCAAGTAGTAGATCTAGACCACTCGTGCATATTTGAGTTCCATTGAGACTTTTGAGTCCACTGAGTGTATTTTTATTTGATGGCCTTTGTTCCATCTAATGCACCTATTCAACATTGTGTTCAAGTATTGAGTTATTTACTTTCTTAGGACACCTTGTAGAATATGTTTATTTTTTCTCTCAACTTTAGTTGTTTTTACTAGTTTATAGGCACATTGAAATGATACATTTCATCCCTGGTGACTCTTTTTCCTTATGTTTTGAGACCAATGTTTTTTATAGAGTTAAACTTGTACAAAGTACTAGTTCTTATTTGACTTGGTGGTTATAGCGATTCATCATCCATGGAGTCCAGTGAGATGGATTGGTTACCATAGGGACACTTTGTATTTCACAATGATTTTATACATGGGTACTTGATTAGGAATACTTACTAGGACCCATCAATATCTTTTATTTCTCTTTTTTTCACTCCCTATTTTTCACTTGAGGGAAGGTGTTGGAGTAAAGCATGTAAGTTTGATTTAGGAGTCAAATTTTTATTAGAAATGCTATTCTATTTTATGTATATATTTATTGAGTACACAATAATAAATAAACACTCCTATTTTATGGTTATTCATAAAAAAATATTTTTTTACATGAAAAAAACTACCTAGCCTATTTAATAAGCACTCCTATGTATTTTTGAATTAGTCATTATGGAGAACCACATAGATAATTGTGAATAGAATTGAGAGACTTGATTGTTCATATTTTCTCTCTGTGTGCAATATTTGTGTTTTTTATGTTATGGTAATGGTTTGAAGGATAGATATTATTAGTTATGATTTCATTTTGAACTCTGACATTAGTATTCTCATCCACTTGAGTTATGTCACTTGGTGTATTTTCTAGTCCAAACACTATGAGACCATTTGGTCCCAACTCTTCATATTCTACTTACCAATTCATCTCCTTATTTATTGTATACATTTCCATTATTTTTATAGGTACTTACATAAAATTCTATGTTTAAAATCCACCTTATTATATTCTTAAATTACTCTTAGTGTAAAGTTTTTTTCTTGACACAACACCCATTTAATTTTCACTTCAGGGCATTATCTTCCTAAAAATGTAGGTGCTTATTTTGGCTAACCTCTTACATGATCTAATACCCATGTGTGTTCACCATCTCTCATGTAATTAGGTAATTATTTTCACTTATTACTCCCATATTCCTCATGGGAATCATCATCTCATATTTATTCCTAATATGTGTTGATCTCCTATATATTACATATACTATAAAAAATAGCTCTTACAACATTTTTATAGGTTGTGACATTAAGTCACTCTCTCAAATGGAATTATGATATGCTATCTTATTCATTCCTTGTTCTATACCCATTGTGCACAATGTAAAAAAAAACATTCACAAATTATACCCAATGTATCACTTAGAAGACGTGTCTTTCGTCACCTCACACATGATAAATCTTAACATCTATCTTTACTCTCGATCATTATCAGTTACCACTTTTATGTGGCCTAGACATACTATCTACACCCTTATAACTAGGGATCACTTTCCTTCACTTATAAATAATGGGTTACTTCTCAGCTACCAACTTTCACACTTCTTGCTATCATATTTCTATGTTGTCATCCCGTATAGGTGCTATAGAGTCTATAAATACTATAGTGAAATAATATTCATGATTTTATATATTTCATCCTTTAAAATTTCTTCCTAGATATTTCACTTGATCACATTATGATGGTTGTCTTTGATTGATGATTCTATTATCCTGCACCTCTTCTCATCAATTTTCATAGTTAACTACCTAAGATCAGTGTTTTTTTAGATTCACCCTATTCCTTAACTCTTTTTACTTCCACTAATAGGCTCTTTCTCTAGTTTTTCATCTTCCCAAGGTGTTTAACCTTGTTATTGATTCACTTAGTGTAGTACTAAGACCTATATTCCTAATTAATGGGTGTCAAACCACACATGCTATAAGGATCTATATGAACACACAATGGAACTTAGAATCCTTGGCTTCTTCTCATTAGCTTAACCAATTAGGCTACAAAGTATTTGAAGATATTCAACTTTAAAATGCATATGTATGGTTATATATCTAGTCCTTAGACTAGGATCTCACTCTCCCCCTCCCTCTACACTTTGTATACACTTCAATAGAATATTTCCATAGTGCAAGTCCTCTCTAGATGAAATTTGACAACATTTTATTAAGTCTCTTACTTGTTACAATAAATGGATCACACACCTCCTATTTATAGTATTTTTGGGGAAGACTTGGAAGCCTCTTCTCACCTATAGGTTCACTAACCTTAATTAATATTATGTCCTCCTTTTATACCTTTATTAATTAAAAATTTTGTGTGTTTTTCTTATTGTCAAGATGATGTTCCATTTGAGTCAACTCCATTGACTTATAACAACTTCTAGGTTCATTCGTATCCTATGTGAAAACATGGTTCTTTTTAACTCAAGAGAGGTTTTTACATGAGCTCTAGCTTTTTGGTATGACTCTTACACCATGTATTTTTTTGTATGTCCTCTTCTCCATCTTTATCTTTTAAACTCATAAACAACCTTTGCACATTGGGTTCATTCTTATTCCTTCATGTTCCATATTAATGAGCATTAGCATCATTATTCATTATATAAAACCATCTTACCTCCCCATATTTGTGTTCCTCATGTGCCCCAATCCTTAACCATAAATTTAAACCTTTTATTTATTTTAATTTCACTCTCATGTGGCTAATATCTTACTATATTCACTCCAAAACTTAGGCTATGTAGGATTAAAAGTTTACCTAGGATAATCCTACATCACTCTCACTAAAACTAAACAAAGATATACTATGGTTTCAAAGTAAATGATTATATAAGATATACTAAAATAAGGATGGGTTATAATGATCATACAAGATAAGATTCCATGGTCAACCAATTGGGGGTCTAGGCAACCTAAAGTGATTGTGGAATGTATAAGAAATCCTATAGCCTCAAAAACTTGTTTGGTGTGGATAAGGCCTAAACAAGGATTCACATACACATATTCAAAAATTAAAAATAAACATCTAATCTATTACTTATAAATAAATGAAAGAGTATGGGGATAGAATATACTTAACTTGGATGGACCTATCAACACTTCAAACACCACCTTGGATCAAGTAGAGATTTACAAGATAATGTTTTAGGTTGAATACCTCAATTGTTTAGATAAATACCTAAGATATCATCAGATAAAAACTCCCAATGACTCATCCTATTGAGATTCAATGACACCATAAGACAAGAATCCTTAAGATAATGTTATACACTACTAATTCTTCCAAATGGAATTATGTAAAAGTGTGAACAAAAGTAGAGCCAATATAATTTATATTATATATTATGAATGTAATATGAACCTATATATATATTGGTATAATACCTAAAATGAACCCTATACTCTAAGATCATCTTATTGGTTTGATACCACTAAAATAACACAGCTAACATGAAATGGTATCCATAAGCTAATATAATACAGATGTCAAAAGATATATTTAAAAATGTATTAGGTTGACTGATATAGTATAATAAGGGTGAATATATATAAAAAATTTTATTAAATAGGATAATACCATAGGATATAGGGAAACTAGGAAATCTATACAAGGGACATACATTAGAGGTAGATGGATAGATAATTAGAGGATGTCAAATTAGTAGTAAAAATGGTGTAATAAATATAATATAAAAACATCTCTAAAAAATCACCATGATAATTTATCACCCAATTCTTTATTTACGCTTTAAGGCTTGCAATTATGTATATTTATGCATCTACAATAAATGATAAAGTGAAAAATATTATGTGTATACTTATGGCCCACTCGAAGGTCATCATGTGTCATAATAGTGTAATAAAATATGTTACTTGGGGAAACACAACAACACATTAAATATCACAACTAAATTGAAATTATGAAAGAACTTCTAATAAATAAAATGAAAATTGGGACCTTTACTTACTTTATTCCATGTCATACGTGATGGAAGGCACCCAACTAGAAGATCGAGAGGTAGACCTAAAAACTAAGATAATATTCCATTTTTTTCAAAAATATTTTGTTAACACCTAAAAATTCTCTATCTCACTAGGGTTCTAAGGTTTCTTTCAATTCATAAAAAGGACCTATGGAAAACAAAGATAGGGGTGAAAAATGAGTCTTGTGATAACTGACTGAAAGTTTCACAATATTAAAATTTTAAGATTTGATGTAAGTCTTATTTTTTTGTAGCAAATGTGAGTATATGCATGGTAAAATATTAAAAAATATAAGATGATGAAAATGAATTTAAAACACACTAAATTCTATGAAAAAACATGTAAAACATTAAAGGAAAATATCTAATTTAAGAAAATCTAAAAGATAATCAAACAAGGATATGCTATGAAAATATGTGATTCCATGTAAGGAAATTAAATTCAACTTAAATCAAACATGAAGAAAGCACAAAATGATTGTACATATTTTCATATTTAAGATAAGTGAAGTAAAAAAAACTAAAACAAAGACATGTTATTAAAATAAGCAAAATTATTGTCTATTATAAAAATTTATGTAAGAAAGGACAACCACTTAATGACATAATTATGATGACTAATATGGTATCGATAAAATATGGTATGTGTTTGTAATTAAGGATTGGTTAGATTCCTTGGGTCTTATAATGAAACTAACAAATTAAAAATCTAGGTGGCATCATGAATGGTGAAGGAAAATCAATTCTCAAAGTAGATGAGATAATACATGATAAACTATGAGAGATATTCATCAAGGGGATATTAGGAGAATATGATAAAATAAGGCATGCTAGGAACCACATGGGTGATTTATAAATTAAGGACCTACCTAAGAAGCATAAACTTGGGTTGAAAATTGTAGTACATAGATTGTCCCATGAAGTCTATATGCATAAAAAATAAAATGGATATTACCTTCCCACAACATGTTCCTTGCTCCTCATGACCCCTTAAATAGTCATTAGTCTACTATGAATATTGGGTACTTGTGTGATAATATAGGTGGCACTATATATGTATGAAATATAAAATGATATACTAATATAATACCTACTACCCCATTCTGCCAACCTATTACACCCCAATTGACCTTATCTCTATCATGAGGCCAAATATAGAGGTAGAGTTTCTACTATAATAGGATATGCTACAAATAAATATCATGTATTTTAGTGTGATATGAATTTTAAGATTGTAATGTTGACTTATATATTTTCCTTTTCTTATATTACGGGTTTTCACTCTTTTGGAATTTCCTATTTTCCTCCTCCATACAGATTTAAAAAAATCAAATATGGGTGATATACATGACTAACACAAGAGATATTAAACTTGTCCTCTAGAGAGAATAATGTAAATACCATGGTTTCTAAAATACTCCTAGACTTTCCCCTCATGGAAGTGTGAAATCTTGAAACTGACCTACATATGCCTCAAGTGGAAGGGAAAAATGGATATATGGGGATTATGAGAGATTCATCCATGTAAAAATAATGTGATACAATGATGAATAAAATTGTAACTAACCATAAGAAATAAAAGTGGTGCTCCAAAAATGATGAAGCTATGTGGTGAAAGGTGATAGTCGCATCACTAAAGAATCTATGCTAACTTACATGGGATCTAAGATAAACATTGATATATAAATTCATTCCAATAGAGGGGGGAGATACAAATATGACTAATGAATCATAATGAGGCTAATTCAAAATAAAAAATGGTAAAAATGTGATATACTAAATTTAAAGGTGATACATAAGATTCTTAGTTGAAGCAAAGGTCAACTAAAAAATGATATAAAACTTGAAGGTGATACCTAAGAACCTTAAGTGAATCTAAGGCTGACTATAGGATGATATAAAATGATAAAAATACTAAATACAATACACTAAAGCAAAAATAAACATGAGACAAAATATATACAAATATATATGTGCTAATGATTGAATCTAATAAGAGAATGTGAGATGCAATAATATTTGTGTCAAAAGGTTTATTAAAGATAAATTTGTTTATTTTTTAAATATGTGAAAGGTTCTCAATTTCCACCTCATGATAAGGATGAGATATAAATAAGCCAAGAGAATGAGGAAGGGAAGCATAACATGCCACTAAAGCATCTATGAGATCAAGGATGGGAATAAAAATATGCCATAAAGGCTAAAATGTGAGCATCATAAGGTGCCCAAAAATGTATGATAATAACAAGATATGAATTACAAGATAGCCCAAACTATGGCATGTAGGTGGATAGGAGGATACCTCAAGATTGATTAGTCTAGGAATGATGTCAAAATATATGTAAATTAGTATTACATTAGTATATGTGGAATATAAGGAAATGTTAGGGTATTTGGGAGGTGACAGAATTTTTTTTGGTATGATGTCGACCTAGTAAATATAATCTAGATAGAAAAGGAGTAAAAGTAATTGTATTAGCCAAATCATTATATTATGATGAAAAATGACTATAAGGAATTGTATCACCCATGTCAATACAATATGTTGATATAATAATAGTGAAATAGATTATATTGGCCAAGTGTATACAATATGATGAAATATTATTGAAATGGAATATATCAAATAGGTTGATACTCTCTAATTAAATAAGACTAAAAAGGACTATATCAACCAAGTCAATACACTCTAATGAAACATGGTTAAAAGGAAATGTATTGACTAGGTTAATAAAATTTGATGACACATGAATGAAATTGACTATATCAGGTAGGTCAATATAGTATGATGACACATTATTGAAAAATGGACTTTAATAACCTAACTGATATAATCTAATGAGAGAAATTGAACTATATTGACACATTTTAAGTCATAACTGGTGAAATTGAATGTAGATGGTGTATATACACAATAATTTTAGACTTTATCATTTACTAACACTTTCTCTCTTGTAAAAATCTATTGATTTTAAATCTCTTTGAGTTCACACCTTAAAGGGTGCACTAAGAAAGGGATGTGCAAGCTTTTGGTGCTTTAAAAGATTGTGGTCCCTATACCATTACCTAAAACCATTACAACTTACTTTTATCTAAATCCTTAAGTAATTAAAACTCACTTATATACTCCTATAAGTAATTAACATTTTAAAATATCCCATAACTAATAAAACACCAATTTTTATTCATTTTCAGACTATGTTACATGTTTGATCTTATTAGGAATTGAGCACACATTACGAAACTCCATCAGCCCAACCAACCTAGTTTGAGAGATAATGACTATCTTTCCTACCAAACAAGATTGACCTATTGGACCTTGTTGACTAAATTATTAGGAGGGTTTATACTTAATCCTTGGATATAAATACCCCATTCACTTCAATCCAATATGGAGGAACATTCATTTTCACATTGCTATTGCTCATAATTCTAATATTTCTACACTTGAGGAGTTATTTCTTAGGGTTTTACCTTAGAGGGAAAGAAGCTTGTCTTGTGGGAAAGTATTGGATGAAAAGTAGGGTTATTTTATCCTAGAGATGATTTCTATAGTATGGCCTTACAACTCCTTAAAAAATTGTTTTAAAACACCATTGGTTAAGGGAGATATTGAGGCATGATAGGTCCAATTCAACGTAAGTGTTCATAACTTTTACTCTTTCATTTGGCAGGTTAGATATTGCACAAAGTAGTAGGATGAATGTTTTAATCCTCACTTAGTTTAACTATAAATTGACTTGAATAGATTTCTCTTTTCATGTTTTATTTCATTTGTTATTAACTACCCCACTTTATGCCATAAGCTTTAGTGAACACTTGATTATATTTATTTTATGTATTGTAGGCCTAGCTAGGGTTATCACCTAATGTAATATTAATAGAGGCTATTGAACCCTCTCCTTTGGTGTTGTGTGATAATAAATCCATTATATAGGTTTCAAAGTTCCAAATTGATCATTTATTTAAAAAAATATCTATGCAATGAATTATTTTGGTAATATTACCTTCTTCGACCTTGAAATCCAATAAGTAGGACAAGTTACATATATATCATAATTCATTGTATACATTCTAGTCAACCTTATATGAATCTAACCCTTTTAATTTATTTATTTATTTTATATTCAACTAGATTGATCATGTTGATCTAACTTTATATTCTATTTGTAGGTTTTTAACTATGTCGATCCCATCGACCCAGTTCTATTTTTTGTACACAATTTTTCAACTAGGTTAATCTTATCAACCCAATTCTATATTCTATGTGCAAGTTTCCAACTTCATCGACCCTATCAACCAAGTTATATTTTATGTGCATAGGGTTTTTAGTTTCCTCTAATTAGGTCAAACTAATTAGTCTAGTCATTTATTCTAGCTTATGTGCCTCACTAAATCTATCCACTTGATTTCATTCTTTTTTTATATTTTCATTTGAGCTAACTTAATATATTTAATTGATCTAGTTTCATTTTCCCATTTTTTACCACTCTTATTTAAACTAATTCTACTAAATCAATTTTTTTGAATAACACTATTTTCTACCTTTATAGGATCAAAATTTCACATAGATGACCCAATCAAATATAAATTCAACATTTTGAGGAAAAACTACTAAATAGACCTAGTCGATCCTGTTCTACCTTCTAGGTTCATTTTAAACAACTTAGTATTTCCATTTTTTTTAGTTTTAAATAAAGTTTAATTTCTTATGTTTTAGTTAAAATTCAAATTGTATATTATTTTTCTTCAATTTTTAGTTCTATAAAATTATACTAACACAAAAAATTAGATTGACTAGCTCGATCTATTTCTATGCCTATTTTTTACCAATAAACTAAATTGGCCAGGTTGGCTTTGTTTATTTTGGCCTATTTTACAATATATTGAGTTGATCACCTTGAATTTATTCTATCACATTTTCCCAAAAAGATCAATCTTCTCAATCTTGTTTTGTATGCTTAAATTTTCTATCATAGGAAAAATAATTAACCTCTATTTCATAGTAATTACAATCACTTTTTTAGCTAGCTACTAATTTATTTGATTTAAAAAATTATAACTTAGTTTTTGAAAAAACATGGTTTTCACATTTATTTTCATTTTGATTAGATTTCCATATAAATTATGTACTAATAGTTTTAAAACTACTTAACTACTATTGTGAAGGGATACATGATATTCTATTTATGGTCCTTGTCTATTATTTATAGATATCATGACTTGAGGGGTTTGCCTAAATATTTATAGCCATAGTATAGAGGTAACCATGGTATTTAGTTTCCATGTACATCATGTAATTTCATATCTAACTAGGATTTCCCTTTGTATTGAACCTTAGGAATCCAACCATCCATTTGATTATGTGGTGTATCAGTTAGGAGTTAGTGCCAAGAAGTTATTTCAAGCTTACCCTTGAAATTGAGTTTAGTGGGCTATGGGAATGACACTTCCTCCATAGTAAGCATTGTGAAACATTTCGCTGACACTATCCATTAGACAAGCCAATATATTTGGAAGCCTAAATAATCAATCACAACCTTTAGTAAAACATATTGATCCTATTTTTAGATAATTATTTAACATCTACATTACAATATTATTGTTTGTTGTTTTCCATTCTATGTTATATTGTAGATTTTATTATTCAAAATTAATATAAGTTATGTGTTATGTGCTTTGAATTTAAATTTTTATTTTCTTTCTTCTTCCAACTAGATCGAATAGTTTGACCTAGTTATCTTATAGACTATTTCATTTGCCTTTTTTTATAACTAGATAAACTAGTTAGACCTAGTTAATCTACAAATTGTTTTATTTCCCTATTTTTACAACTAAATCAACCAACTTGACCTAGTCAACTTTTAGACCATTTTATTTGCCTATTTTTATAGTTAGATAAACCAACATAGTTTAGTCAGTTTAAAAACTATTTTGTTTGCTTATTTTTTCAATTAAGATAAACAAATCAACCTAGTTAGTTTATAAACTATTCTATTTTATTAATTTTTCAACTAGATCGACCATATCAACTTTGATATTTTATAGACTATTTTATTTTCATACTTTTTCAGCTAGATTGACCAACTCAACCTAGTCAGTTTACAAATTACTTTTTCATATTGTTAGTATGACAAGATCAACCAACTCGATCTCATTCATTTTTAGATTTTAGATTTTCATTTCCCTGATAAGTATCTAGATAATATTTTCATCACACAACATGTATTTGACAAATTTTCATAACAAAATAAAACTAACATGATGATTTTTTCTATCCTCATAAATCCTCTAAGATGCATCTACCATATCATGCAGTAGATAATCTTGATCTTAAAAATATCCACATTACTATTAGAACCACCAACTATGGGATTCCTCCATATTATACTTCTCTTAATCATTTATTCCTAAAAATGGTAGAGGCTGAAAATGATCTTGAGTATATAATTGAAATGATCCTCTTCATAAATCAAAACCCTCAACATCAGGGTAAGGATCCCATAGTCATTTATAACCTCATGATGGTACCTCATATTAGATAACCCCATTCACCTTCACTTAGCTTAGAAAAAGTATTTAGGGTAAGTTATTTTATGACTTCTACCACACTTTTTTCTTCTTTCATTCCTCCCTATATTATCATGACATCATATTTCATGCCTTCTTCATCCTTCATGTCAACCATTGCTAAAAACATGGTAGGCATGACCTTTAGTGGGTTTACTCAAAATACCAACACTTATACTCAAATCCATAAACTAATAGTGCATATTAAGCTAATAGTGAATTTAAAATTCTCAATTCCATGTATAACATTAATTCATCCCATGTTACTTTCACTAGCCAAAATTCTATCAACACTAGTAGATTCTTATTACAAAATTTAAACCAAATGGATGCTTTTCAAACTAATAGTGTTAATCAAATGATGAAAATACAAAGTCAACTAATGCATTTAGAAAATAGTCCTCAACCTACTCAATGGGTGGTGAAAAACCTTAATTCTCCTACATCCCCACCCTTAGATATGCACATGGTAACTTTATACCATAACTACCATTTATTAACAAGGCTATTAAATACTTAGAAAATGAACCTCTTGTTCCTTAAATTTCAAACATTAACATAGTTGGCATAGTTCCCACTATTACATATAATGGATCCATTGATCCAACCTTACATTTGAATAATTTTGGAATCCTATACAAGGATTGGGTCAAACATAACACTTTTGCTAACACCAAGGTATTGGATAAAACCTTTTTAGGTTATACTCTATTTTGGTATAATCAACATAAAACTCATTTTATCACTATCTTGGAAGACTTATTCAATTCATTGGTTCAATAATTTTGAACTAATGATCTTCATGAAAATAACCTAGCTCATTTCATCAATTTCAAATAATTAGAATATGAAACAACACAAGTATTCATCAAACAATGGAAATCCTATATAACAAATTTGAGCATAACATTTATAATTATAATCTATTTCATTTATTCAATAATTATCTTCACTCTAAATTATATTATAGTGTAAGGACTATTTCTCCAAAATCTTTAGAACAAGCCCTTGACCATGCTGAATATCAATATTTCCTTAAATGAAAAATTGAGCCTTCACACCCTCCAATAAGGACCCAAATGATTATGAAAGCCAAAAATAGACATGAAACTAATGATGGTGCTATAATTAAATATTATTACATACATAACATTCAATCCTTTTCTCCAAGTAATCCCACAAAGCCTTCTCTTTCATCACTAATTCTAAAAATTTCTCATCCTAGTTATACATTTTCAAAAGTAATTAATGTATATATCCATAAATCACTTTATTTATAAAAAATTCAAAAGAATATTATTTGACCTTCACCATAAGATATTGATCCTACTCACCCTACCAAACACTAGAATGACCCACATAAATTCTATGTATATCATGCATGCTGGGCCCACTCTCATCAAACTTATCACCTATTAAGATACGATGCTATGGACTATCTTCTTGAATCTAATTTTGATCATGACTAACTCAAACATAGAATTAAAAAATATTATGAATTAGTGACTAAGGCTCATGAATTTAAAACTAAACAAGAATCCCTTAACCAAGAAAACGTTCATTTATATATTTACAAGGATCCCCTTCCTAATTACCAAGATAATTCTAACCAACCTCGCACTACTAATGATGTCAGAAGTTTTGAGTATTTTCATATATTGATAATTATCTAGATTATAACCATAATAATTTATCAAAGTTTAATATTGTTCAATATTCTTACCCATCCCATCTCATGGAATTGGGGCAATTTAAACCAATTCCAATAAATTCAACAAATTCACAAGTGTCAAATTCAATGATATAGTTACATAATAACTCACATAGTATCAATATAAATTCTAATCCTCATTTAAATACACATTAATTAGAAATCCCAAAATATTCTATCATTTCTAATTATTCCTCTTAACACAAAAAACAACTAATAATTCAAACATGTCATCTAAGATAACATAATCAGTCAACCCACATTAACTAAAACTCAATTGAATACACCTTACCAACATCAATTTCAATGTACTTCCACTACACCCTCAAAGGATTCAATTCAAAACTATACACATTTATCTATTAAAATTATAATAATATATGACAAATGGGATCCTATAGCCAAATTTTCACATCTCCCATCACAAATCCCTTTTTTAGAATTCATGATAACATCTCCTCATCATCGTAATCATTTAATGCATCTTTTATTTGAAATGAGTATCCATTATCCCCCACAAATGGGTTAAGAAGCTACTTTTTAGGGTTTTAAGATATCATTATTTAGTAGTGTCAATAAATGTCTATCCACATCGATGAAATGGTAGATACTTCTCTTTCACTCAAATTCCCTATCTCTTCAATGGTTCTTGATGAGATATTGCTTCATGCAGATGATCCTCCATTATTAATTAGCATCTAAATAGGAGATATCAAAGTTAAACATGCATTAACTGATGAAGGTTTAGGCACTTGTGTGGTCTCTCTTTATTTAATTAAAACACTTGGATGTTCTGAATGTAATCTCAAATATACTAAAAGTACATGTCAAGGATATGATAGAAAATAAATTCTTCTTTTAGGGTGTGTTTTTATTCCTATCATAGTTCCTTCCATCATAGTATATGTCAAAGTAATGACATTTAACTTCTAATTTTATTATAAAATTTTACTTGGTCGCCCTTAGACACATAACATGAGAGCACTAGCCTCATCAACATGCCAATTTGTTAGGTTTCCCCATAGTGGTGATATATAAAAGATTCAAATAGATAATAATACTTAGAATTTGGAATAATTCAAATAATGAGGTGTTTTTAAAATACATACCATTGAATCTTTACCTAGCATATCATTTTTCAAATTGCAACACTTTAACTACCCCATCAACTCTACTAGAGGTTACAATAGTCACCCTAAATTATTATGAAACATACCACCTAATATCTTAGATTCAGATGATGATGAACCATTTGTGATCAGTTTTAAAATCAAAAGTTATGATATTTTTCCTCACATACTCTCTTAATTACCTCATTATTTGTGACTTCATTCTCATAAAAAACCATTAGACAAAATTTTGATCACTTTAACACAAACTAAACACTCCATTCATTATGCTTCTTATATCAATAAAATCATTGACATGTAGTATTTATCTTCAAAATATTTATTATGATGATGGATATTATTTAGATGATCCATATTTAGTTGGATTTACCAAAGCTAAAAATGAATAAATACTTAGATATCCTTCTTCTTTATATCATTCTCTTAGTTATATTCATGTAGTTCTTTCTCCTTCTATAGTACCTAATATTAGTTCTTTTAATTCTAATTTTCATGTCTCCAAGATGGAGCAGATACACACTACTCCTCTAGTAATTATTGAGCCTCTTTAAAGTATACTTATTGATAATTCTATATCAAGACCTTATCGGTTTAACATATACCATGATCCTTATATATTCCTTCCTTTAGAGATGTTGACTACACTACACTAACCTAATTTGAGCTTATCTCTTGATGTGGACTGGCCTAGTCCTAATCTTATTATGAGTTCTCCTCATATTTGTGAAGAAATACTACTTTTAACTAAGCTTTAATCTCTACCTACATGATGGGCATATGATCCATATTGTGATATCCATAGAGTTGTTGGTCATTAGGATAAAGATTGACATGTACACCAATAACAAGCCATAGGATCTACTTCTACCATAGATAGATAAACTTCATACTATACTCCTTGATGTAATTATTTATTTCATGGTACAAACATGCATTATTCTAATCATTATCGATAACTTCATTAGTACATTGATACACTTCACTCAAAAAAGGCATGATCTATAGATAAGAACCTAAATCCTCTTAATATGCTTATAAAATACATCCCTAAATATGGGGAAGTTTATTATCTTTGGCATAAATGTGCTACATATCATACAAATATATTTTCATTAATACAACAACACTTTCATGATTTCCCATAGCCTATGCATTTATTGACTTAGATGCATACTCTAGCTTGTTCACAAACAAAGGCTCAACCTTCTCTATAGCCCACATTTATTCATAGATCTAAATATTTTCATTATAGTCCATCGTCAATTATTTGTATTGAGTATCCCTCTAGGAACTACCCCATGAACATCAATATTCTTCTAACATGCCCATTCTCTCATTAGAGATAGTGCATCAAGAAGTATATTCATAATTTTATGTATATATTGATGAGACTTTGATTAAAGTAAAAAAATAGTAACATAAGGATGCATTATATGTTATGGATGATGTGTTTTGAAATTTATTAGTTCTTGTAAACACATCATGGTGTTTCATTAGATTATTTATTATAGTTTCACATGATTTGTATTTGATTTATGGGCATATATTTATCATATGTTTTAATTTTTTACTTGGAAATGATCCATGGATTACTTACATTTTTCATTTTTCTCCTATTTCTTTTTTATGTTTTTTATGTTATTTTTGAATAAGATATTTATTATTATGACATGGTTCTAAATCCACACCCCTTTAATATCCTATCTTTACTATATGTTTAGTTAACAAACATATTTCTCATTCTATCACTACACACATAGATCTATTTAATCTCTATTTTAACCCTATTTTCCATTAATACTAAGCACACATATGGCTATTCTAGAGATCACATACTTGTTTATGCATAAGCTTATTTAATGACATGACATAATATTTATGTATTGTGTATCCTATAACCAAACAATAAATCTTATCTATGTTTTTCACTTTTATCACTTGTGTTTGGTTATTCCAAATCTATATGGAGGAGTCAAAAAATATAAAAAAGTTAAAATATAAATAATTTAAACAAAAGGTAATGATAATAAAGCAAAAATAAACATTCAAAGTCAAAATCACACATAAAGTCATGATTTATATATTAACACATATTTTTATTGATAGTTGAAATTCAAACTCCATAGTTCACTTCATAATATAGCCAACGTCCATTGGGGTATGGTAGGCTAGTAGACTAGGGCAGGAGGTCTCAAAAATTTCTATCCCGTTTCTTAATTTCACATGCAACTACCTAATATTCATAGTAGACTAATGGATCTATAAGGGGTCCTAAGGAATGGGTAACACACTATTAGAAGATAGGCCCATTTTAATTTTATTGTATATCTAACCTTCATGATATGATATTAGTACTACACTTATTCACCTAAAAAGTTTTTTGTTGATTACAAACAAATATCTTTTAAATTTGGCATCCAATAAATTCTTAGCACATACCTATTTAATTAATATGTCTCATATGCACTAAGGTTTATTAAAAATGCCTTTATCATGATTTTTCCATTATCTCTTTCATTATAAAATTCCAAATATTCTTCCTTGATGAATATTATTTTTTAACTGATCATACCCCTTTGGTTCTCCTTTTTATGAGTTGCACTATAATATCTTAGATAGGACTAAGCCTTCCTCACTAACATCTCCTTACCATCTATTGGTATTTTCCATTATTATAATCTATCTCATTGGTTCACCCTTTGTGAGTTTGAGTGTAAGACCTTATATAGGACCAATTTCTTGACAAATTCTACTTAAGATTTATACCATGATTCAATCACAAAAAATTGTACTTTTAAATAAGTGATTTAAACAAAGTTATATGTCATTCTATTAGCTATTTTATTGTCAATTATTTTATAATTTACATGCTTCCCAAAATGATTTAGTGTGTTTTATAATTTAGTCCATTAATTTCATTTTTATATGTTTTATAGGCTTCCCAACTTGATTTAGTGTGTTTTACATTTTTCATTATTACAATTTACTTAATTTATATGTTTTACTTGATTTTCAACTTGATTTAGTGTCTTTCATATGTTTATTTTTTTTCATTTTACACACTTCCCAACATGATTTAGTGTGTTTTACATTACATTTCTACGTTTCAATTATTTTAACCATGCATTTGTTCACAAGTGCTAAAAAACAACTAAAAATACATCATACATTTTCTCATAACAGATATAAAAAAATTAAACATGTGATAAAAATAAAATACACACATTCATAACATATATTTAGTGATCAAGTTTAGCGATGGAGGGAGGAGATGTTAGTGATGATGAGGGGGACCTAGGTGGGCTAAAATTGTTACTCATGGAATTGGGCTTGAAGAGTAATTTGTTCTCTTTTGAACAGGGCTTATTTGTGCCTTGACACATGTAAATAATAAAAATTATCTTTGATAATCATGATACACCAAATTTAAAGGTTATTAATACACCCCTCTTTATCAAGGATCCTTGGGTAGGGAATAAATCCATGGAAATGAGTTTCTTTGGGCATGATTCATTGGTAAGCCCTAAGAAACTTTCATGGGTAGACAAGATCAAAGGAAAAATAGGAGATTACAAGGAATTATATGCAACAAAATATCTATCCATCACAAAATATTTAAGGTTCTTCACATTTTTTCCCCTAATTATTTAAAAATTAAGGATTCTTTATGGTGGTCTTCTTGTGTGGTGGGAAAGTTACTTCGTCCACATCCAAGCATAGATCAGTTCAGGGCTTGGTCCAAGATCCACTAGAAAATAAAAGTGTATTTAAATATCTCAGTGATTATTAATGTTTTTTTAATCAAATATACCAATGATGAAGATAGTGCTCAAATCTTAGTAGGAGGCCCTTGGCTCATGGGAAAATCAGTGCTTTTTAGAAAAAAATGGAAGGTAGGCTTTGACCCAGAACATGAAAAAATTCATATGATGCTCATTTGGGTGAATCTTCTTGGATTACCTTTACAATGTTGGGAATAAGAATTTTTCATCAGTATATCATATTTTTTTGACTATCTTATTGCCTTTGACTTTGTAACTACAACCAAGACTTGAATGGTACATCCAATATATTGTGTCAATGCAAGGATGGATCAATAACTTACCCATTTTGTTATTATTAATTACTAAAGTGGAGAAAGGATTTATAAAATAGAATATGATTACTCTTTAATGAAATGTGAAGGATGTAAGAAGCTAGGATATATGACTAGAAATTTCCCCTCCTTTGTAAAAAAGGGAAATTATTTTGTCTTCAAAAAGGATCAACACACTTGGCCAAGGAAATATAATACCAACACAAAAGATATTTCATCAAAGATTTAAGCTACCTATGAAGAAAATCATACCCATTTAAAGGATCCTTCTTTGAATATTCAGTTATCTCTACCCAATATAAGACTACAACATCTCTAGAGATTTTAGATGATTCTAAATTAGGATATAATCTCATTTCAATATAAGTTAACATAATGGACATTGTTAATACTACAGAGAGTAATAAGGTGATATAGGTATATAAAATATAATTTATAAAAGGGAGAAAAAAACATAGTTATTTCAAGCAACTATCAAGAAAAAATGCAAACCCAATTTGGCCTCAATGAGTTGGATCATGAGATTTTAGCTCTTCAAAATAATATAAATCATCCAAAAGATTATGCTTCCACAGTGGATCATAATATTTTCCAATGTTTTAAAAATATCGAAGAGGGTGAGTTGGAGTGTGTGTCTTCAAGGATCCTATTTCCATTATAAGGTAAGTTTTTTGACACAGCTCAAGAACACATGGTCATAGAAAATGAAATGGAGAAAAAGGAAATATCTAATAGGATATCTTCTTCTTGTAACTCCCCAAGTTTTAATCTATATTATGCTAAAGAGGGGAAGTATTTTAATTTAAATGGGAATAAGAGTCAATCAGATACAAGTTTAAGAAACAAAAAAGGAAGATATTCTTCAGCTAAAAATAAAAAGAATAAAATAGAGAATGAGATAGTGAATGGCTATTAATCAATTCTAAATATCAAACTGAGTAGAGAGTCTGCCAGATAGTGGAATAAATATGAAAAATTAAGGTTATGTAATGGAATATTAGGGGTTTAAACCATCTTAGAAAACATATAATTTATAGGTATTTAAGGATTACTAATCAACCAATGGTTCTTGTAATCCAAGAAATGAAAATGACTAGTTGCATATTGAAGCAATAAAAAAATCATCTTTGGAAAGAGGAAATGTTAGCTAGTGTAGGATCTAGGGGAGTATTTATAGGCATTGTAACCTTTTAGGTTGATAAAAGGCTAAAGGGTGAATTTATTTTTGAAAATAAGCACCATATAGCTATTTTGCTTACTAATATTTCACAAGATATTTCTTGGATTCTTTCAAATATTTATGCTCCTAATATGATTGTTGGATGTAGAAGACTATGGAATGATCTATTTTCTTTCAAAAAATCATGTAAAATTTTCAAATGGATGCTACTGGGTGATTTTAATACCCCAATTAGTGTAGGAGAGAATAAACGGGTATCCAATACTTCTTAGAAAGTAAGAAGGATTTGGCTAAGTTCATTACTATTAATAGGTTATTTGAAATCAAACTTAGAGGATCCCATTTCATGTGGTCAAATAAGAGGATTGGTAATAATTTTATTCAAACAAGATTGGATCATTTTTTGTCTCCCTTGATTGGTTTAGTGTTTAGGATTTTTTCTTATAATCACTTCCCTAGATAGGATTAGATCATAATCCATTGGTGATAAACATTTTAACAAGTTTTTAAAATTATACAACATCATTTAGATTTGACAATATGTGGTTCTCTAACCTAGATTTGAAAGTAAGAATAAATTAATGGTGGAATGTGGAAGCTACAAGGACATCTATTTATAAATTTACTCAAAAATTTAAAAAAAGTTAATAATAAAATCTATGTTTGGAATCTCAAAGTGTTTGGCAATATCTTCCTCTAAAAAGAGGATATCAAATCAAAGTTGCTTAGTCTTAAAGATTGTATCATCTCCAAGGCCTCAAAAACCATATCATTCATTATTAGAAAGAGATAGAGGTAGATTTTCATTCCATTCTTGACCAAAATGACTCTTTTTGGAGACAAAAATAAATGGCTACTTGGTTGAAGGAGGGAGATCATAACATAATTTTTTTCCATTTAACTATGCTCAAGAATAAAAGTCATAACAGAATTACTAAAATATTTGATGAGGATGGCTCCCTTCATACTGATCTTGTTGACATTAAAGAAAAAGTAGTGAGCTTCTTCAAATATATTTTTTCTTCCCAACTCAATTTTTTATAGAGACTTGACAAAATATTTTCTTCAGCATTTCACTATTCTTATTACTAACAATGATAATGCTAGCATGATGAAGTATGTTATGGAAGATAAAATTGAAGCAACAATTTTATTGATGAATAAAGACAAAGCACTAAGACTAGATGGCTTTCCAATGGATTTTTTCTAAAATTATTTAGATATTATTAAGCATGATTTATAGGTTGTGGTGGATGATTTTTTTTTATCCAAAAAACTTCTTAGATAGTTTAATAATACCTTTATAACTCTCATTTCCAAGAAAAAAGGGGCCTATAAATTCAAATATTTTAGGCTTATCAGCATTTGTAATTCTATCTACAAAATCTTTATGAAGTTTCTAGCACTAAATATTTAAATGATTTCGAATAAAATTATTTCTTCTAATCAAGTGGGGTATATCTTAGGGAGGCAAATTTAGGATGGTATTATGGTATTATATGAGATGACACACTCCATATATGAAAGTAAACAAGCAGGTGTGAAATTTAAAATTAATATGGCTAAAAGTTATGATATATTTAACTAGGGTTTCTTTGATTCAGTTTTAAATAAATTTGTTTTTCATAAGCATATAAGAAGGTTGATTTACAATAGCATTTTAATAGTTATGTTTTCTATAATTAGTAATGGTTTCCCAAATGGATTTTTTCAAAATGATCATGGTATTATATAGGGTGATCCTTTGTATCCCTTCTTTTTCATTATAATGGGAAATTCTCTTAGTAGGAACCTTATGAATGCATTTTCAAAAGTCATCTTGAAGGGTTTTAAACTAGCCTCCCAAGATCAACTATATCTTCAATAATAATTTGTTGATGATATGATTATTCTTGATTCTGCTTTAGTTAGGGAGGCCAAGGAAATAAAGCTTATTTTGGATAGGTATGTGGTTGTCTCTAAGCAATTGATTAACTAATCCAAAAGTGACATATTTTTTATGAACACACTAGGTCTCCATCAAAGGAAAATTACTCATATTCTAAATTTTTAGATCAAAGATATTCCCTCAAATTATTTAGGCATGCCATTATTTAGAGGGATACTGAAGGCTTAATTCTAGTATTCTTTGATTCAAAGGTTTCAAAGTAATATTTTTGGTTGGAAAGGGGCACTACTTTCTTAGGCAGGTAAAGTGTTACTCATCAAAAGTGTGTTACAGAGCCTCTCCTTCTACATTATTCAAATTTTCAAAATGCCCAAGGCTATCTATGAAAAATTTGACAAAATCCAAAAAAGGTTATTATGGATGGGAGTGGAAGATATTCATAAATTCCCTTTGGGGGTGTGGGATAAGATCTGCTTACCAAAATCCTCTGAAGGGTTAGGTATTAGAAATCTCTCCTCCATGAATAAGGCATTAGTCATGAAACTTTTTTGGAGATTCTTCAAGGAACCAACTCCTTGGGAAAACATTTTTTGTGCCAAATATCTTGGCTACAAACCTTCTATTTCCTTCGTAACTGAGGCTACCTTTATCAAAGTTCTGACAATTTATAATTTATTTTCCAAGAATAGGGATACTATACTAAAAGGTTACAAGTGAAAGATAGGTAATAGTCATAATATTATATTTTGGAAGAATCCTTGGATTCTAAATCACTCCCTAGAGACTCTTGAACTGTGGCATCAAATTGCCCACCCAATCACTTGTTTTAGGATATATGGTGGAAAATTACTTTCAAGTTTGTAATGGTAGGAAAATATGGAAACATATGACCCTTAACAATTTTGATTCTACTTAAACCACCATTGTTTTAGATCTTAATCTCAATATCAATGGTAATCATATCATAAATCTTTAGCAAGATGATGAACTAGTTTGGATCGATTCAGTTAATGAGAACTATCATGTCAATTTTGGTTATTTGAAGCTTAAAATTTTAATAGAGAGGGGTAATCCTTTGGGTCAGGTTTGGAAGAAAAATATTATTCCTAAAATCAACATCTTCATATGGTTGAGTCTTAATAATAGAATTCTCATAATGGATAATCTAAGTAAAAGAGGCCTTACTATGGTTAACAAATGTTAGCTATGTGAGGATGCCTTGAAATATGTTTATCACATTTTCTTTGATTGTGTGTACACTTTCCATATTTGGGGATCTCTGTTAAAAAATTTAGTGTTTCTTGGGTTCTACCTCCATATATTATGGAGGCTTACAAAGATTGGTTATGTCCTTTTTTCAACAAAGAAATTAAGGAGATTTAGCATCTAGCGTTCCCACATCTTATATGGGGTATTTGGAAGGAGTGAAATAACATGATATTCTAGGATAATAAAAGCCTCTTCTTTAGAGTGTCTTATAAAATCTTTTTCCTTTTATCTAAAAAAATAAAAAATATTAAATGGGTAAAAATATTTCCCTTTTTACTATTTGAGGAAACTATTGCTAAGGAGTGGAAGCTCAACCTTGAGAATATGCCCCTAGTGGATCCTAAGATCGCCTTGAAGAGAATTATGAGATAACTGGCTCCCTAACCTAGATGGGTGAAATTGAATTTTTATGGTTCATTGAAAGGGAACCCTAGAATTTTATGAGGAGGAAGGGTTATTTGAGACAATCAATGATATATTATCATTGATTATGAAGGAAACATGGGCTTCTAAATAAACCATTTCTTATAAGCATTATCAACCTTGTGGGGGGTTCATGTGGTTCTTGATCTAGGTTGTAAAAAAATATACATTAAGGGGCATTATCTCAATATTATAAATTGTATCAACAAAAATAATGTTGTTACCTAGTCCATATTACATATTATAGAGCAAATAAGTCAGTTAAGTAATGGTTTCTAGAAGGTTATATTTTAGCATATTTATAGGGAAGGTAATATGTTGGTTGAATCCTTTGTTAATAGAGTGGTAGAGGTCAATGAGTTCAAAATTTGGAATAATTTAGAGGCTCAACCTAATTATATCAATGATATCATTATCAAGGATAAACATAACATCATGACCCCAATCACAAAGGTGTAGGATTTATGATCAGGGTTGACATCACATGCCAAGATTTGATAAGGGTGAGTACCTTATGCAAAGTAATAATAAGACATTTAATAATAAAAATAACTAGTATAAGATTTCCTATAATTACTTGGTCATAAATATATTTAAGCATTCAAAGTCCATCAGCATTTATGGTTTAAATCACTTTGGGTTCATTTTAATCATAGCTTTAGGAAAGTCTGATAATACATGTTATACCATAGGGTGAGATCTAAATAGAGTGGAACCCATGAATGTTGATCATATCAGAAAGAAGCTAGAGCTTTGAGAAATTATCCACACAAGGGTATTACCAATTTAATTGACCACATCTATGAATATGATGTGTATCTCTCATGTCAATTTGCTAAGAATTGGGTAAATGTGGTGATCAACATCTATAATATTTTGGTATAAATCACTAAGGAGATAATCTTCGAGGTTATAGGGCTCAATATTAAATAGAATAAGTATATAAGGTTAAATATAAACCTTGATCAAGAGAAGGAAAAATTTCTAGTTAGTGGTGAGAGTCTCACAGCTTTTCAAGGTGGATTGAAAGTGAAGGATTTCTCAACTCCTTTCAATAAAGTGGTTGAGCAAGTCATTAGGTATGTTACCCTTGAAAGATGATACAAAGTTGTTCATTACTATAATCTTCCATTCCTTAATTATCTCTATCACAATATCCCCATTAACATTCTTATTATAGGTTAGAATTTCACCCTTATGAGAGAGTTTTTTAGGCTCTCTCACTCCCATCTACAATATTTGAGAAACCTCAAGATGTGGGTATCCTATAGTGAAGTTGAACCTCTAGGATTTTTAATGAGGATAGCTCCTTAGATGCATCAATTTGGCTGGTTCCCCACACTAAAATATACTATTAAGGAAAAAGAAGAGAAAGATAACATGAAAGGGAAATCTAAGCTAAAGATGGTGATGTACCAAAATATGAAATGATCCACTTTCAGCCTAGAAATGTTAACAAATACTAATGAACATAATCAAGACATATAATAATTCAATCTTATATAAGGGACATAGGCATAAGTAATTTATATGAAGGTTGAAAGGAAACCCTACAATTTGAAAGATAAAAATAAATAGGTCTGTATGAGACACTACAAACTTGTGACACTTCAAGAAGGAACCAATGTCTAATAGTTCACATAACCTACAAGGAACAAATATAATTAAAGCAATATAAATAGAGAACCTATAGATGATTAAAAAGGGCATACATCTATAAGTTAACCTCTAATAATGTACACTTGACTTCAAACTAGAATCAAAAAATTCATCTTATTACTTCCAAAGAGTGTTACAAGGTAATTTTGATAGAGTAACTCTATCACTAGTTGAAGGATCCTTTTTAAGGCTCAATAGCTTGTATATATGGAAAAAAAGGATGAGAGAGAAGAGGGAATTATGTTAGAAAATGGAGAGGGGTATCATAAATGGATGCAACCACTACTATCATTCTTGAGCTCCTTTGCATTCAAAGCATGCAACTTCTTTGATCATGAGATGAACCACCTAAGATCAACATAAATATCCTTGAGACTTTTGTACATTTAAGTCTCCTCTTATTTTCTAAGACAAGGTCCCTATACTTATGAATTTGGTAGCATCATGATTGAACCTATTTTGGGTGGCTATCTATTGAGGGTATGGATTGGTATGATATTTATTGAATGAAAACATCAAATCTCAATTAAAACTATACTTGAACTCATTATGGATGAAAACCAATCCAAAGTATTGGCTTTCCTAGATTTTGGATGTCAGGGACTTAGCCAAAAGTATGGTTTCACTTCTTCACCAAACCAAGTCACTGACCCACTTTGTGGTAGTAGGTATGAATATTTGACTTGTGTCTTTAAAGATATTTAATGATGGAGTCTAAACTTTATCTACATACTAGTTCCACTTTTGATATTTTTAATGCCAATGACTATTTTCAGGGGTTGAAGTTGATGTATGTGGGCCCGTCATGGGATATTTGAATCCCAATGGCTATTCCTTTGGATTATTTGTTTCAACCATTATCTTTAGAATCATTTTAGGCTCTTCTTCTCAGATTTTCTTCTTGAAAGAATTTTTTCAGACTATTCCTTATAGCCTTTTGTTTCATCTTTTTATGCAGACTTAATTCTCCCCTGAAGGAATTCCTTTAGTATTTTGTTTTGAGTAATTCCTCTGAGATTTTTTCAAGACTTTTTCTTGTAAGAAAAAGTATCCAAGACCTTTTTTTGGGGCACCTTTATGGTGGAGAGATACTTCAAAAAAAATTTAAGTGCCCTTTGAAACTTGAAATTTCACTTTTTCAAATGAAAGGAATCCTTCAAAATTTTGAAAATGGACCACTGAAACTTTGAAAATTCATTTGTATTTTGAAAAGGTATCTTTTCCAAAGGGAAAAAATCCTTCAAAAATTTGAAAGTGCCTTTTCAAAAATTAAAAAAAGCCCTTCAGATTTATTGAAAAGCTTTTTCTTGAAGGGAAAGAAACCTTCAAAACTTTTGAAAAGACCATTTCCTTAGAACTTTTTGATTTGACACTTCTTCCCAAAGGAAATTTCTTGCTTTGTCTCTACATTTGAGTAATTCTCTCAGGATTTTCACTTTTGACAAAAGTCTGAAGGAATTTTACCTTAGGAAAAATTATCCCAGACAATTTTCTTAAAGGAATTACATTCTTAGAATGGCCCCTCACCTCTTTGAAATGATCATTCATAAACTCTACTTAGGTCTACTTCCTAAAATAAAAGTACCCTTTGAGAATTTTGAAAAGACCAATTCCTTCAGAACTTTTTCCTAAAAAACCAATTCCTTCAAACATTTTAACTGGACCATTTTTAAAGAAAAGAACCTTTCAGGGAAATTATTTGGGGCACTTTGCTACATAATTCCTTCAGGAATTCTGAAAAGGACCATTTTATTGAAGAGTTACCCTTCAAAAAAATTGTCTCAAACAATTTTCTTAAAAGAAAAGGTATTACCTTTTGCTTCAAAAATTTTGTTTGAAAGAATTATCCCTTTGGAAACCTTGTCTTGGATAAATTGATCAAAACAATTCAACACTTAGCTAAAAAGGGTCCTAAAAGAAAAAAAACACTTAGTCCCTATAAAGTCTAAAATAATGAACAAGTAAAGATGTAGCTAAATAAAAAATTTGGCACTTAGCTTCTAGATTGGAGGCTTATCCTTGAACACTATTGTTATATCCTTGAAAACCTACTTGGATCCTCTTCTAATCCTTTGATCCACTGCTTCATCAAACCATGCAAGATATTTAGTATGTGGGCCAAAAATGGCCAACATTTCTAGTGATTCATAAGGAAGCATGCTCGTTATGCTTGAGAAACCAACTCATTTACCTCATCTAATCCATTAGGCATGGAGTTACTACTTTATTTGACAAGGCTAGACCTATCTAAACTCCCATTAAATTAATAAGGACAACAAGAACCAAACAAACATTATTCTCAAGGTACTTAGGGAAAGGAAAAACACAACTAAAAAGATGTGCATAAGGCACTTAGGAGAAAATAAGAAAAAACTATACAAAAGTACAATATACACAATGGTTGAAAACTCTTCTAATAACAAGGCTTTAGATGAATCCCATTGAATGGGATGGGTAACACCTCTCCATCTAGCTAGGCCAGTTGAAAATCATTATGTTTTTTGTATCTGTGGATCAAATAAGGACCACTCCACAAGTTATCAAAAATTTTATGGTTGCCTAACTGGGCCTTATTTGAATCCCACTTGATGACTAGATCCCATTTCTTGAAGTCCCTTGCTATGGATCTCTTGTCAAAGGCTTTCTTGAATTCAGATATATGTGACTCTAGTGTTTTCATTGCAAAGTCTCTCATTTCTTCAAACTCCATAAGTTCTACCAGTCTCACATGCATGGGCTCATCTTCCATCAACTCTAGCTAATGGTCTAGTTCTAATGTAGGAAGATCAAGAGAAATGGGCAACTTGGCCTCCCTTCCATATACTAATACATATGGATAATTTCTAATGGAATCTTTAGGAGTCATCCTGTCAACCAATAATGCTATCTTTAGTTTAGTGTGTCACATCCTCTAGTTCTCTTCCATAATTCTCCTTATGATTTTTAGCAAATTATTATTTGTAGACTCAACCAATCCATTTTCTTGAGGATAATAGTTGGAAGAGGTTATAAGGTAGATACCCATCTTGAGATCCCATTCACTCATTTTTAGACTAAGGAATGCTAATCCATTACCAAAAATAATAGTGGATGAAACACTAAATCTAGTCACAATGCTATCATAGAAGTCTAGGAATACACCTTCATTAGCTTCTTTCAATGCAAAGGCTTCCACCCACCTAGTGAAATAGTAAGTTGTAGTAAAAGCCCATCTATGCCTTACACTTGATAGAGGGTTGGTAATTCCTATGAAATCTAGCCCCCATTGCATGTAGGGATACTCTACTTGAATTGGGTTGAGAGGAAGGGATACTAATCTTTGCTTACCCATAAATAAATCACACTTTTGTCACTTTCTTACGCACACATACATATCCTTGAAGAGGGTGGGATAGTAATAACTATTCCTCATTATCTTTTCTCTTGTTATTTTAGGTGCAAAATGACCTCTTACAGGTCCATCATGGAATTACTTCAAGAGCCTGGTCACCTAGTCATTATCTATGCACCTAAGGAGCACTCCATAGAGATCCTTTATAAATATAAGCCCATAAACCAATGCATAAGTTATGGACTAAAGTATAAAATAAATTCTCTTTGCCCTATCCATACCTTATAAGCACTCATTTGCTAGCAGAAAATGTGCTATATCATGGAGCTAACTAGTGTGAGCTGGTGATGCATCTATCTATGAGTTATCTTGTGTTACCAAGATAAGATCTTTAACTTCATGAAGGTCATCAACCATATGCTCACAAAATCCTTTACCTTTTACTAACTTAGTGACCTTAATCTCCACATCATACTCCATGATCTTGGTAATCCAACTAGCCCTATTTTCATTCAAGTCTTTGTTAATAAGGAAGTCTCTCACTCTAGGATGAGACATCATAAGATAAATTTTGATATTGGAGAGCATTGGCCTAAAATTTTTAAATATTCATACCACTACAAGGATTTAATTTTCTAAAAAAGTATACCTTCCTCATACACCTTAAGCCCCTGACTAAAAAGTTCTATTAGTTGCTCAAGTCACTCACCATTCTTTTGCGTCAACATAGTTGATATATTGTCAATATAAGTAAAGGGATAAAATATGAAATCTCTTGAGAAATCAAGATTCAAGAGTGTGAGTTCTTGGGCAATGGCTTTCTTAATATCCTCAAAGTTTGATTTACCTTTAATTGACTAAGTGAACACTTGACCCTTCTTCAACATGGCAGCAATGGGTTTAACCAAGTTTGCAAAACTAGGTATAAACTTTTTCACAAAGTTTATTTTCCCAAGGAAACTTTGGATTCCCTTCTTATGCTTGGGTAAGGATAAGGTCAAGATGGCACTTATTCTATCAAAATCCATAGATAATCCTTGTTTTGAAATAATGTGACCCAACAAATTACATTCATGCATGGAAAACACACACTTCTTGGGATTTAAAGAGATTCCATACTCTCTACATCTCTAAAAGATCAACCTTAAGTGGTTCATGTGTTCATTGGCATCCTTGGACAAAACTATGATGTCATCCAAGTAAACTAGCACCATTTGATTCAGTAGCCCTTGGAAATCCATGACCATTGCTCTTTGAAAAGTTTCCCTAGCATTTGATAAGCCAAAAGTCATCTTATTATAAGCATATGTGCCCCACTAGTTGGTGAAAGTAGTCCTGTACTAATATTATTTATTTACTAAAACTTGGTTATAACCTGAATATCCATCCAAAAGAGAAAAATGTTTTAAACCTACAAATATTTGAAGAAGCTACTCTTCAAATATGACACATCATAATCTCCCCACTCTTTTTTATTAAAGACACCAAACTAGCTACCCATGATGAGTGTTTGATGGGAAAGATGATCTTGGATTCAATTAACTTGGTCATCTCTCTCCTCATAAGCTCTTCTATTTTGGGGTTAATGGGCCTTTGTTTTTGCCTCATAGGATTAGCATTAGCGTTTAGTTCTATAGTATTCTAGGCTAACTTTAGATCAAAACCTTTTAGATCACTATATTCCCAAGAAAAGATGTCTAAATATTCCTTAAAATGTTTAATGAAAGCATGCTTTTTTGCCTCATTTTTAACCTTCTCAAGCTTGTGGAGCTTGTCCTTGAAAATAAGGACTATTTCATAGTTCTCCTCATCGATTGACATCACTACCTTATCTTTCCTCATATGGTATCCCTCATGGAAAATAATTTCAAGGGTGACCATCCCTTTAAGAAGTTTGTTAGACCTCAGTTGAATAATTTGATCCTCATACTATCATTGAAACTTCCCTAGTTCATTATAAATAACTCTGCTTCCTATTACAAGAAACAAGCAATTTGTTTGTCATTTACAAAGACCTACTAGTGGGCTTCATTATCTGGTACTGATGGCATCACCACCACCTTGACATGTGGCTAAGCCTTGGCCTCTTTTAGCTTACTTGAAATATCAAATTGGGCTTTAACAACTACTAACCTATCATCATACTGATTTTAGTTATTTGGTATAGCTTGAATGTTAAAGGCTTCGAAATCTTCCATTAGGTCCCATACTCTATTTTTGTAGGACCTCATCAAATGATTCTTCATAATGTTCAGGCCCCTAACTTGGTTCAATATAAGGTCACTATCTCCATATGATTACAACTACTTTATTCCCCTCTTATTGGCTCATTGGAGACCATGGATTAAGCCTTC
>JARHVA010003510.1:1157500-1367500 GCA_037957365.1 Torreya grandis
ATATATGATATTTATGAATTATATATCACCTTAGTCTTGTACACTTTTCAAACTCAGAACTTGGTTGTTCCTCTCATTTCTTAACCTTTATCACTTTCATAAGTCTTGAATACACTCTATCTTATGCCCTTTGGCCTATCTCTTGGTTTGAATAGTCTTATGTTGATGACCCAAACCTTCTTTATTATCAAAATAATTAAAATATGATTATCTTATGCCCCTTAAAGTTTGACCATGTACCTATTTTCTAACTTTCATGACATAAGTGTCATTCCTAGACCCCTGTGTTGATGCTAGTGTCCTACTTGACGTATGTTTCAAATCCTCTAAACTCATCTAATTTGCAAATGAAATGTATCTTAATGGTTAGCCTAAGTGATTTAATGAGAGATATTTATCCAAGAGTATTGGTATAAATATACTATCAACCCTCATTCATTCCTCACCTAGAAAAGACCTCAAGAGACCAAGGAAACTTATCAAAAGCATTATATCAAGCATTTGATTTATCAAAGTTTCCTTATTTTATACTATTTACATATCATTCATAGGGAAAACACATCTATAGGTCTAAATTACTCAAGGAGCATCCCAAGATCTATATTTTCCAAGTTACAAGGTAGGTCACTATTATACTTATTTCCACATATTGCACCATTGTGCACATGCAAAAGATGAAATATTAAAGGAGAAATAAATTAGTTTGAGGGATTCTTTAGAGTATTATCTATATATGAAACACCCATTAAAAAATGGGTTATCTTGACACTATGAACTCGCTAACCCTTTTTTCCCAAGGTCATTATGAAGATGAATAACTAGGGTTTTAAAATTTCATAAGGAACATCCATGACCCAGATTTGAATGCACAAGAGCGAAGGTGAAGTCAAACCCAAAAGCATCTAGGTGGTCACATCATTTTTTAGTAAATATTACATATAGGACACCTACATCTATTTCAAAAAGTAGATTTGATGATAACATCCAAGACTAATACTTGTGTCCACATATCCAGAGACACTCAATCTAGAATTTGGTGACTATTCCAAAATACTTTTATAGTATTTTTCATGTCTATTCTAGATCCAAAATTATATTAAAATCAAAACTAAGTACATTATTTCTTTTGTTTTTCATTATATATCATAGTTATACTAACTATTTCTATCTTATCTTAGTTTAATAAATTCAACAAATGTTGTATGTGATTTTGGTATTTAATTGGCATGTTGTAGATTTGGTTATCATCCTTGTACATTGTCATTTATATATTCTTAACCATATTTACCCAAGTAGGATCCTTATGTAAATTTAGGGTTAAACATTTGGTAAACCTAATTTATGTGAATGTAAATATTTTTTAATATAGGGATTCCAAGCCTCCTATGATTTCATCTTGTTACGATGTATTTTCATATCTGAAACATTACCCAAGGTTTTTACCCTCCTCTAGTTATAAGGGTTTTATGTGGATATGATTACAAGTTGCTTATTGATTTATTGGCACATTTAAACCTCCAAACAAATCAATTTTAAACTTATTCATAGGTATTTTTTACTCAGGTTGGTATACTAAAAAACCTCTTTTCTTTCACAAAAATTCATTATGGATTGTTCAATTTTTTTAATTTACTATTTTTATTAAATATTAACATACAAGGCAAATTATATACTTATTCTACAATTAATTTTTTGGTTTCATCAAAAATAATATTTTATTCAAAAACCTCCCTTAGATCATTGAAATAAATTACTACTTTATCAAAATTTAAGATTCTTTATTTATAATATTTTAGGGTTTTGAGTGTGAAGCATTCCACATTATTTGTCATATTTATGATTCATAATAGATCAAATTTAAAATTATTCAGAGGTTTTTCATTATTATTTTGGTATATTCAAAAATGTATTTTAGTTTTCTAAAATATTTTACGTATTTTGTGAATATAACATTTTATTATTTTTATTAAATTTTGACCTACATGTTACACAACATAATTTTTTCCCCTTATTTTTCTAGGTTCATCTCATTTCCTTTTTTTCTAAAAAAAATATCTTAGATTTTAAAAAAATTCATCCAATAGTATTAAATTTTTATATCCTTATTTCATCATAAGTGATGGCTCCTTAGCATTTGAATTTCTTTCTTATCTTATTCTCATATCAAATTTTAGAGTATTTAAAATGGATACAAAGAAGCCTCTTAATACTCCTAACCATAAGGAGGGTGATAGTTCTCATCCCTATAACTAGGTATAGGATATCACTTATCCAAAGGGTATGTTATCCAACCCTATAGTTTTAAATGAAGGTAATCAATCTCAAATAACTAGTGTTTATGCTTGTGAATCCCTAAAATATCAAATCACAAATATGAGAAAATTAATAAAAGAGTTACAAAATCAGATTACATACATGCAAAATCCAACATATGCTAATGTTAATCATGTGTTTGTGTATTTATATAAAAATATTGTGCCAAACAAGGTATCTTATCCAAATTTAAAGTTACAATAAAACATATATAAAATAAGTTATCCAAATATTATACCAAAGTTTACTAAGAGACCAAGGGAAATACTAAGAGAAATTATTCAAAACAAAGTGATCAAATTAACTCATATATATCCTATAATGTAGATCCAAATACTACTATGTATATCATAAAATGCATGGGCATAATACAAATTATTATTTTGAATTGAAGAATAAAATATAAAGTCACAAAGATAGTAGTGATCATATCAATGATACATCAACCAAGAAAACCACTCACACTATGAGTACCTCTCCTAAATCATAAGTGTCAAAATGAAAAACATGGGTACCGAAAGATAATTCAAAGTAAGGGAAGGGTCTAAAGAATAAACAAATAGAGACAATATCATTAACAAAGGTTTTAAAAACTATAAATGATATACAATTACTAAAGGAACCAATGATCCTAAAACCATCATAAATTAAACCATGTGAGATCCCTCTATTGATCAATACCAAACAACAAAAGGGAATAATTACAAATGATTATAACAATGGTGATATTATTCCTAATACCAATATGGTAGATGAATAATTGACAAAAATTTGTTTTGATCCAATCGATACCTTAATACATCATCTATTTATACCTATAGGACCTACTACATATCAGTTGAATCCATCTCTAGAAAGTACAAAACCAAATATAGATAAAGGTAAGGTAAACCATATAACTCAAGATGAACATAAGGTATTAACATTTGAGGTGCAGAAAAATAAAAATAAAGGTGTACCAAAAAGGTCACAACTATAGTATGACATGGTTCCTTATTCATATATAGATACTCCAAATGGTATATCACATGTTCAAGAACAACCTAAGATGTTAAATTTATCCTATAATAATGATTACATTAATGATTATGATCTTAATAATATAGAATATTGGTATGATATTGATAATGAAATATACATATATGACACAAATGATATAGGTCCTCCATAGAAGCATCTCATTGATGAGATCCTTAGGTTCTAGTGGCATTTTTCCTAGTCCATAATAATTTTTTCTAAAATATTTACAAAATATTAAAAAAACAAAAAAAATATTTTCAAAATAAACATGTTATATTAATTCCTTGGAATCTATGTGTTAGTTTCACGTTCATAGAGGGCATATCAGTTACTTCTATTTGAACGTGATACAAGCATACATAGATACATTATTTAGGCACTTATAGAGGTTGGGATTTCCCTCTACTCACATCACCAAGACATAGGGGGCATCCATCTCTATGATCACAATACTTTTAGGTAATATCATTCTAGCATTTCTTCATTATCATGTTTGAGCCCTTATGTTATTACACATGCCTTTATCCATGATTATATCTTTCTCAATTTACTTGATATGCTATGTACTTACCATTTTTTTGATAGACACTTTATATCCATGGGATACTATGATATATTTATATTAGTTGCTTATGCTTTCCTTTATACACTTCCTTGAGTGTATTACCTTGATATTGTCTTTCTTGTTTGATCATTTGAATATTCTCCTTTATTTACAGCCCCCATGTCTTTGATTGATTTCTTTGATATTTTCATATGTCATTTTTTATTGTATGTAAATTTGAATATGTCATTCTTGTTTTTATGGACATTTGATTAAGTCATGTTCCTTCGATTGTGTATAATTTGAACATACCCCTTGTTTGTGATCTCATACGACCATTATATATTGTCTTGATTTTGAGTGATCTTATATGTGTGCTTGTTTTCTTGTTAATATTATCCTATATATATATATTTCCATTATATATATTATGAATCTTATGCCTTCATGTGATCACATTATTCTATGGACTTAAATGGTACATTTACCTAGACATGTTCTTCTATATGCTACATGGTTCCAGTCATAGATTATTTACTTTTATTCTCTTTTTTAAGTGAGTTAATTGTCAATTCCTATCTTCCCTCACCTCAAAGTGGGGGCATATTAGTTGGGGAATGACATAGAGACATGCTATCCACACTTATTTAGTATTTGGCATAATTTTCAACTTTAGTGGGGGCATGATTTAGAAGCATGTTATTCATACTTATTTAGTATTAAACACACCTATATTAAATGGGGGCATATTTTATAAACATGTCCTCCAAATTGACACTTATTTCAGTTTTTAAATTTAGTGGGGGCATTCTTTAGAAGCATGTTATCCACACTTATACAATACATGGCATAGTCAGATTTAGTGGGGACATGTTTTAGAAACATGTCCTCCATTTTAAAATTTCTCCATATATAGTAGGGGCATGTTGTGGTAACATGATACCCACAGTGATGAAATATTTCAAATTTTCTAAAGCATACACTCATATGATTCAGACACACATTTATGGTAGAATTATATACTTTTGTATAATTGTTATACATAGTTTCAATATGATACATATATAAGGTGTATATGATATGAAATATGCACCTAATATTGCAAAATATAAATAAATTTTAGTTTTTAAAACTATTTTATGGACTGTCATCACCCACTAGATCAGACTATTATGGACTGTATTGATCCAATATACTATAATAATTGGTTCATTTTTTGGTATAGTTGAGATGATTAAATCACTTAGTATTACCAATATTTTAGGTTGGACTTGGTTTTACCATTGAATATCACTAGCTTGATATTATGAGTTGATTTAGTTAACTCATACTCTCTAGGCTATAAGTATGATTGGGTTGAACAGTTGAGCTAATCTCAACTACCAGGTTGAAAATCAAATTTTTTTCCAAGGTTGGGGGCATATGCCTTCCAATTTATATATTTCCTCAGATATTTACACTTTTTATTTATATATTTGGGATAATATTAGTTCTAATGATTCATAATGATACATATTTGAAATAAAGTTGCCAATAGGCAAGGTAGTTACATCAATACACATGTGTAATCCTAAACCTTGATCTTTCAATTTCAAACTTTTCAATGCTTTTGATTCTAGATTATATACATTGATTATATACTATAACATGCTATTAGTGAATTTAAATCACTAGTAAATCACTCATGTTGGGCTCACACAAAGGCAAGGTGTGTTATACACACTTAGGTAAATATTTCTTATCCTTTAAACCAACAATTTCATTACTAGATTAAATGGGTGGTATATGTAGATAATATTAATGAAAAATATAGTACCTCAATTTTGTACATCTTTCAAACTCAAACCTTAGTTGTTCCTCTTAGTTTTGGACCTTTTTTCTTTTGGAACTCTTACATCTACTCTATCTTATGCTTCTTTACCTATCTCTTGGTTTAAAAGTCTTATTTTGATGACCCAGACCTTATATCTTTACCATAAACATTAAAATATGCTTACTTTATACCCCTATCAGTTTTGAATTTCTACCTATTTTATAACTACTAGGGCACAAGTGTCAATCCTAGACCCATGCATTGATGTTAATGTCCTACCTTGATGTAGGTGTCTAGTATGATATTTTCATCTAATTTGTAAATGAAACATATCCTAATGGTTAGCCTTAATGATTTAATGCTGAATATTTTTCCAAGAGGATTGGTATAAATATATGATGAACTCTCATTCATTCCTCACCTAGAAAAGACCTAAATAAGCCAAGGTGTATACACCCTAATTTGGTTAAACAACCATGATTACTATGTATTTTATTTCTCTTTCGCATGAAGGTATTAGTGATGAATATAACCCTTATTCACATGGTCATTTTGGGTGTTTTGATATTCTTATGTCTTATTTTTCCTATTTTTTACACCCTTTGTTTTCCTGAGTCACCTCCTCCCAATCAGAGGGGTTGCTAGCCTATCCTACATAGTCTTAACCCTATTTTTAGGCCTAAATACATTGGAACCATTATTAGGATAGTATAACGATATGATGCTAAGGTCCAATTATGGATATGTTGTCTAAAGATCATTTTCTCCCATGCTTTGGGTCCTAACACTACCTTGAGCCTTTTCTTATGTTTTTATCCCTCTTTTATCACTTTTTATCTAGTGAACAAGGTCTTACATTCAAATCAAAGTTAATTATATATATGTTGATGCTGGAAAGTGCACCCTGCGGCAGGAAAATAGATTTCTGCCCTCTCCCCGCAACATGGAAACCCCTCTCTCGCCTGTGGGATGGTGAAGCAGGAGAGGAGAGTCTCTAGGTATGGGCTAGTTCCCTCTGATGTATCTTATTTGTTTCAGGTAGCGCAAAAATATAGGTATACAACTATATACTGGGGGGGATGAAAAGAGAGAGAGAAAAAGCATGAAAACAAACACCCTACTCTAAAAGAGGTGATACACCAAAAACAGGTTGACCTTCCACATCCACACTTAGGATTAGGGAAAAACATACATACACTCAGATCTGGCAGAAAAGACTAGGTCTCTGGGATGGCAGGGAGGTTCTTATGGAAAGCACAAGAAATAGGGACTCACCAAGGTGCTGAGAAATACACATTGTAAGTGACCTCACCTATTTTATACCTCCAAAACAGAACTCTACTCCTGGCAGCAACAGACAGTGGCACTTTGTAGATCACAGGTTTGCTGGTATTGAACTTGTGAGAGCATCAAGAGACAATGACTAGACACAGATTAACATTCAATGCATACACAGAAAGATCCATCCAAATAGAGGTAAAACTATCTTTTATTGATTCAGGTGGAAAATTTGGAGAGCAATGCTCTTTACAAAAAGTGGGGAAGATGATCATAAAATGGCTAAGTCCCTATATTTATAATAGAAGAGCCAAGAGAAGTCAAGTGGGAAGAGTGGAAAAAACACTGTAGCTGATGTCACAATTCTGCCAAGGCCATGCTTGTTGCCTCATTTTGCGTGCTGGTCTTCTCCTTCGGTGGCTGGGCAGGTTTTTTCTTGTGCACTGCAAGTGATTTTTTCCACCCTCTATTGTGGGCAGAAAATTTGCTGCCTGATGCATGTACTACATGTAGGATTTTACCGACATCGGTCGATAACCTACCAACGGTGGCAGTTTTACCGACGTCGGCCTATGTAAGATGCCGACGGTGGCAGTATTGCCGACATCAGCCGATGTCGGTGGCCTTTTTCTTTTTTCCTTTGTGTTGTGGGTGGAAAATTTTCTGCCCTCTGCATGTGTGTAGGTGGTCTCCTTTTATCCGCCCATGTTTTGGGTGGAAATTTTGCCGCCCTCTGCATTTTGTCTGCCCTCTTTTTTGTCTAAGTGTCAAACGCTCCAATTTTTTCTCTTCTTCTTGTGAACATTTGAAGACTCTGCCTCTTGCTACTGTGAATGCCAACGAACTAGGCCAATGAATCAATGATCTGAAATAGAGCTGTCGAACCTTGAAGGTAGACCTTGCAACCTGAAACAACTAGCCATGCAAAGCAGGTGTAGGAGGTGACTGGGATTTTGCCTGAGGGGCAAAATTGGGTCAACAAATTGGCGACTCACAGGGTAAGCGTGCCTGTTATGCTTAGAACCTAGTTGCCTTTGAATATCCATTGGGTGCAGAGTCGGATGGTAACTTTGAAGAGAGTTCACAACAGCTTTGAAGATCTCAGAATCAAATACACAGAATTTACCTCCACAAATGAAGGGAAACACACAAGCCTAAAAACAACTAACTGTGCAAACTACACTTAGGGAAAACACGAAAAACAACTGAAAACAAACTATTATATACAGCTAACTAGGAATGTTTGCATCCCTCCTGGATCGAAAGGGAAATTTCTCAAGTCTCCTTCTTGGTGAAGAGACTTATCGTGACAGGCAAGTAGCTAAAAGAAAATGAGATTTGGTGACTTGCTCTTCCTGCCTGTCACCTGAGTTGGCTGGAAATCGAGGGGATCAAAATCAAACATGCCTTCAATATATATGTATTCTAATTGTTCTGGGAGGCCTGTTGGATGCTGGTCCTTCAAATAGGTGCTCTCCACCAAGAAATCAATGGCTGCCAGCTCATCACCGTAAGCCTTCTAATCTGCACAATTCTTCTACAATGTATCATGGTCTGATTTGTTTCCTTCTGCCTCGCTAAAAACTCTGTTAGACTCATCCTCTGCTTCCTCTTGGCCTTCTTGAAGAAGGGTGAATGTGGTGATGTCTAAAAGGGGCTCACAAAATGATTGCTCATCCCACAAGACTTCACTTATCTGTTTAAAGTTTAGTTCTTCAAGGTATTCCTCCACAAAGACAGACTTCTCCTTTTCCTCTTTGCTGATCAGGGTCTCTATATTTTCAAGAATATTCTCCTGATCTTCCTCTTTCTTAGGTTCTTCAATGTAGTCAATCTCATCAAAACAGCAAGGAAGTTCATCAAACAGAGGAGGAAAGAGCTTACCATGCATTTTTTCCTCTTTGAATTGCTAGAACACCTACATATACGCAAGGCCTGCATCTTCTCCACTGCTGATAAGGTCTTCACAAGGAGCATCAATGATGATTTCTTCTTCATTGTTGTTCATGACAACCTCCTGAAGGACTGCAGATTGGATCTTTTGTTCCTCCCCTGCCTCTTACAAAATAGGTTCTTCCTTGAGAAGGGGTGAAGTGGAGAAAGCAGGTGGAAGAGGGAATAGTCCTTGAGCTAGAATCAAATGATTCTCCTCTCCACTTAATCAGTACTTCATCTATATCAGGCATGGCCTGATAACTCTCTTGGAAATGTGTAGGTGAGGTGTGTTCAGGCATGAAATGTGTTGTTTGGTCTGAACCATCCACCACACATTGGCTGAGGAATTTCTTTTTAGACTCCAACTCTGTAATTCTCCTACTCAGATCTTCTTGGAAAAGCTTTTCCTGGAGGCTGCTAGCATCATCACAGGCAGGTGCAGCTTTAGCTTCTTCAAGTTTTTGAGAAAAACCTTGCTTTTCTTCTTCCTCTTTGCTACCCCATGATTCCACTGTCTTCCCTCAATTCAAGATCTCTAAATTTGAATTCTGCTCATGTGAACAGGTAGCAACTTTGTTCTCCACGAGGTCCTGAGGCTCTTCCGCAAGGTCTGAAAAAATTAACTCCCTTTCAAGGAGTAGCTTCATCCTAGCCTCTAAGTCTTCAATCTATTTGGCTAGGTTTTCTTGGAAGAGTCTTTCTTGGAGGTGGCTAGCATGATCTTCTTCAAAGCTCTAAGCTAGTCCTTGGCATTCTTTCCTCCAATCCAGAATCTGCACACTATGCTGGAGGACTTGGGGAGGTTGGGGAATGTGAGGAAAATGTTGTTGAGGCATTGGAGGAGCCTCTAGAAGAGGGACGTGCTGGCTGGTGGTACTTTTCTCAATGGAAGAACCCTGATCTAAGGAGTTGAAAAGATTAATTTTCATGGGAGGTTGTTCTGATACCCTCTGGTGTTGGAAAGCCAGGCGCATGAGATTGGGAGCAACTGTATTTGATGAGTTGGAATGAGCAAGTGCAATTTGGTAAAATAGATTTGGTGCAAAAGAGGGGGTTTTGTTTAGGGTAGGAGGGGGCATGCAAGGCTGACTGCCTTGAAAAGATGGATTTCTCCATTTTGGCACCTCTTCCTTCATGGATTGTATGGCCTGCGCTTGCCTAAACAAGCACTCCTCTTTATACATCAGCTCCTACTGATATTTGTACTGCTCTTCCAGCATGTCGATTTCCATTGTCTGCTTCTTAAATTCCAATGCCATCTCCCTTATAGTTGCAGGGCAACTAGGAGAGCCACTTGAGGGGATTCCATAAATATTTTGAGTCTGATCGATATTATATGAGGGAGAAAAAAATCCATGATTTTTTGTAAAAGAAGAATATATACAAGAAATAGATGATTTTTGGTGGCACTAGGTTGCTTAACCAACGGATTTACTTCGGAGTCGCCAGATGCTAAAGAAACTTGATTTGTTGTAACAGGACCAACATCAACCCTGAAACTTTACTGCGTTAATCAAACTGAGGTCCCACCGAGCGTGCCAAAACTGTTGACGCTGGAAAGTGCACCCTGCAACAGGAAAATAGATTCATATCCTCTCCCCGCAACATGGAAACCCCTCTCTCACCTGTGGGATGGCGAAGCAGGAGAGGAGAGTCTCTAGGTATGGGCTAGTTCCCTCTGATGTATCTTATTTATTTCAAGTAGTGCAAAAATATAGGTATACAGCTATATAATGGGGGGGATGAAAAGAGAAAGAGAAAAAGCATGAAAACAAACACCCTACTCTAAAAGAGGTGATACACCAAAAATAGGTTGACCTTCCACATCCACACTCAGGATCAGGGAAAAACATACATACACTTAGATCTGGCAAAAAAGACCAGGTCTCTGGGATGACAGGGAGGTTCTTATGGAAAGCACAAGAAATAGGGACTCACCAAGGTGCTGAGAAATACACACTGTAAGTGACCTCACCTGTTTTATACCTCCAAAACAAAAATCTACTCCTGGCAGCAGCAGACAGTGGCACTTTGTAGATCGCAGGTTTGCTGGTGTTGAACCTGTGAGAGCATCAAGAGACAATGACTAGACACAGATTAACATTCAATGCATACACAGAAAGATCCATCCAGATAGAGGTAAAACTATGTTTTATTGATTCAAGTGGAAAATTTGGAGAGCAGTGCTCTTTACAAAAAGTGGGGAAGATGATCATAAAATGGCTAAGTCCCTGTATTTATAATAGAAGAGCCAAGAGAAGTCAAGTGGGAAGAGTGGAAAAAACACTATAGCTGATGTCACAATTCTGCCAAGGCCATGCTTGTTGCCTCATTTTACGTGCTGGTCTTCTCCTCCGGCGGCTGGGCAAGTTTTTTCTTGTTCACTGCAAGTGATTTTTGCCACCCTCTATTGTGGGTGGTGAATTTGCCGCCTGATGCATGTACTGCATGTAGGATTTTGCCGACGTCGGCCGATAACCTGTCGACGGTGGCAGATTTACCGATGTCGGCCTATGTAAGATGCCGACGGCGGCAGTATTGCTGACATTGGCCGATGTCGGTGGCCTTTTTCTTTTTTCCTTTGTGTTGTGGGTGGCAAATTTGCCGCCCTCTGCATGTGTGTAGGTGGTCTCCTTTTACCCGCCCATGTTTTGGGCAGCAATTTTGCTGCCCTCTACATTTTGTCTTCCCTCTTTTTTGTCTAAGTGTCAAACGCTCTTGTTTTTTCTCTTCTTCTTGTGAACGTTTGAAGACTCTGCCTCTTGCTACTGTGAATGCCAACGAACTAGGCCAATGAATCAATGCTCTAAAACAGAGTTGTTGAACCCTGAAGGCAGACCTTGCAACCCGAAATGACTGGCCATGCAAAGCAAGTGTAAGAGGTGACCGGGATTTTGCCGGAGGGGCAAAATTGGGTCAACAATATAAAGAACCTCATAAGTAATTTTATATCTAGAAATCACTATTTGGACACATAATGAAATAAAACCATTCAATAGTATAGCTCAATACTCTACATACTACTCAACTATTACATTTAGATATTGCATGCTTAATCAAGGGCCTAAACAAAAGTAATTATAGAATATTGTGTGTGTTGATTATGGATGTTCTTTAAGGGAGAACTACATGTGATCAAAGACCCCTAGAATTAGGGTTAATGTAGGCAATGACCATGATGATAGAGGTTATACTCTACATGATCATAATATCCCACAACCAAGTTTTTCCCTTTCATTTACATTTGATCTAATTATTATTTCATGTGTGTATGCAATAATTAAGGTTTTGAAATATATTTAATGAAAATTATGACACAAGTGAGCTTCCATAAGACATAGAAACACCTACAGGTCCCCTAGAACCTCCCCTAGCTTCCATAAAATTTTGAGACAACTCCTTCAATAGGGACACTAGAGCCAAAATTGGACAATAGAACCACATGGAGCTACTATCCACATAAGGTCATTACTATTTAAATATTGATTTTATCTACAATCATAGAATGAAAGGTGTTTGACTATTTCTCAATCCTATTTCAACTTCCTAAGTCATATAAATATGTATTTTTCTTCAAATAAGTAGTCTTTATTTACATCTTTGATACTTTGGAAAAGGCTTGTTAAACCAATTATTTCATGTTTTCATTCCAAGTTATTGTTAAACTCAGGGTTTAAAAAAAATAAGATTTACATACCCTAATTCTTAAATAGTTAAAACATTTAGTGAAGTTGACTTACTTTGAATATTGCTTAAAACCCTAGTTTTACCTAGGGGGTTAACCTTCTTCCAATTTTTGTGCACTAAATTAGGGTAATAAACTTCTATTTTTTCTTGATTTTTGGCATAACCTATATTATTCAAATCAAACATATATTAGGGTTTTATTAATTTAATATAATTTATTTTTTTTCAATTTAACCCTTATTCAATCCCTAAATCCACATACTAGTTCCCTATATGTCCAAATATTAAAAATTAGGGTTTTAAGTATAATCCTAACTCAGTCTGCACATTGGGTTAAATATTTCTCATAGTTTCACATATACCTATGTCATATTGCATTCTACCTCTTATGTGTTGGTTATTAATTATATACATTATCTTCTTTGGAAAGTTTAAAATGGCATCCAAGAACCCTCCTTTCCCTTATCCATTTGATGAATTTATGAATTTTTCTCATAATTATAATAATGAATGGACAAATTTTCAAGATTTGACATTAGCACATGATAATGATTTAATTTATAATAATGATGATGAATATTGTTGTAATTATGGCTATGAGGATTACTATGAGCATTACAATGAAAATTTTGATGATGATCTACTAGATACATCTTATTTTATTTCCTCTCCATCTTCTCTTACACCTCAAAATCAAACTAAAAATTTAATGCCAAAATAACCTCTTGTTTTTAGTTCTTTATTCCAATGTAATCCTAGATTTTTAACTACTTTTGATACCTCCTTATTCAAATTATATAAATATAAGTGCAATACATAAAATCCAATTTTCCATGATTCAAGTAAAGTAGACAAGAGCAATGCATCTTCTTTACCCTTCTCAGTTAAATTTCAAAAATCATGTACAAATGATAATACACCTTTCACCAATTCACAAACTAAGGTAGATAAATTTATTTTATCACCTTATTTTACATTTTAAGCTCCATTCAATGATTATTTTCAACATATTGATTATGCAAATGTATTTAAATATTCTGCTACATGTCATGATATGTGAAATGAAAAAATGATTTCTACTTCTTCTACACTTGAATCCAAGATTAAAATTAATGATCATTCATGTACTCCACACATAGCTAATGAAGAAATGTCTTGCATTACACCCACACATGATGACACATTGCATAGTAGTAAAATGTTAAAATATTCTCTCTCTAGTGAGCATGTGAATGATACTTATTCTACTCTTACTTCTACAAGTGAATCAAACTATGATTTTGATGAACCTTGGAATAATGATGATTACTTTGATTATAATAAATAAGACATGGAGTATACGCCACATAATTCTCCTCCTACCACATTTATTTCTCATGTACAAATAAATGCTAGGTAACATGTTAAAACACATTCACACATGCACTTATTATTATATTCATGGCTTACATAGATTACATTCACTTGATAATAAAGTACCTTATAATCCATTAGCATGTGATACTTCTTTGAAAATTAACAAAATAAGAGATACCAATAAATCTCCCTCTACCCGCTAAATGAGGGTGATAGCTCATTTCCATCTAACTAGGTCCAAAATATCACCCGTCAAAAGGTTACAAAGAGTAAATAAATCCTCCCTAAAAAGGGTTCCCAAAGAAATATACCAATGGCTAAGATAAATTAAAAAAACCAAGAGTTAAATGAACCCTTTGATGATGATAATATACCTTCAAAAGTGGTAATTTACTTGATGCATGCCATGGGTGATCTATAATAATAAGTACACAGTATCACATTGGAGTATAAAACATACCAATCTTTGTTTGATTCCAATGTCATCCATGGTAATCTTATTCCATGCAGAATCTTCACTACGAGGTTTCCACCCAAATTTTAGATATCAATGTTACATACATTTTTGGGTATATAGACCCATACTTTCACCTTTAGGCTTATGAGAAATCCATGACACATGTCACTAACATTTTGACTCTACTACAATTATTTCCAAATTCCCTAGATGGGGAAGCACTAAATTAGTTTCATCATGAAAACCTTAGTGGGTCACTCCATACATATGATGAGTTAGAAGTAGTCTTTATCAGGCACTACATAAAAAATAAGGGACCTCAAGTCACATTTGAGTGGTTACCTTTGTTACACCAAAGTGAGAAAGAACCAATAATTGAATACATTCTAAGATTTAAATCATGTTTGCATCAATTGATTTAACAATTTATAGACTTAGAGGTACAATACATCTTTTATAGAGGCCTAATTTTTAATCTTAAGGAGAAATTATTATATCAAACATACAAATCATTATGACATCTATGTAACACAACTATAACATTAGAGATAGAATCGGGACTAGTTTCTACACATTTAAAGGTAGATTTGGATGTAGGTTTCTTAGAGATATAGTCATATAATTGGTACAATAACCTAATCCAATCCTAATTAAGAAACTAGTTGAATGGAAATAACTAATAAAAATACTCAACAAGGGCAAAGAGTCTATTTATAGAGCACCTCCTTTAGTGATTAAAGCATAAGAAACACATAGAAAGGTTTTATAGATTTTAGATAGAGATAAGACTTATGGCATATTACTTACATTATTAGATAAGGATATGATCACATTTACTCCTACTAATCATCATCCAACATATCATTTTCACAAGGTAAAAAATAATTCATATTATAATTCTCATAAAATAAATGGACACTCAGAAAATCACCGTTATGTACTTTGAGACCGTATCAACCAGTATGTTAATAGAAGCATTATAACATTCACACAGTGACCACTAAGATCTTGATCTCCATAGTCTCCTAGATCACACTTCTCTCAAATAGAGTTGTCCTAGTATGTTCCCTTTAAGGATCCTTTGGCTACTTATTATATGAGCCATATGGTTTCTAGGACACATGTTTATGAGTGATATTGTGCACCACAAATTAAATAGAGATGGTAGAAAGTTCATAGAGATTAGAGTGTAATCTCAGTTCACACACTGATTAAGATATTTGGAAACAATCAAAAAGATCTTAGCATAATCTCAATTCACACACTAATTAAGATATTTGGAAATAATCACATAGATCAAAGCACAGTCTCAGTTTACATACCAATCAAGATATTTAGAAACAATCATAGAGATCATAACAAAGTCTCAATTTACACACCAATAAATATATTTAGAAACAATCATAGATATCAGATCATAGTCTCAATTTTCACACAAATCAAGATATTTTCTAAATATCATAGATCTTAAATCATAGTTCTCATATGATAGTCAATCAAGCGCTTTGGTACAGAGTCTATAGACCTAGCCACTAGAAGTGTATCACACATAGTATTAGTTATAGAGTCTACTTTTACACTGACACAACATGAGTAGTTTGGTAATTTTTTCACCATGTCATCTAGGTTCATATAGTGCATAATTCAATCATATGGTCCACACATAGATATCCTATGAGACTCCTATAAAACCTATATTAATAAATAACATTCCTAGTCCACTACACATGTCTACTTATATATTTATAAATAGATAAAAAATTCATTACCATTACTTAGAAAAATACCATATTCTATTATCACCATTTAACATAATAACAATAATTAAACACATTTAAACATGCACAATATAACCAAATTGAGATGCTAATATACACAATGCCCATATAACAACAAATATCCATATATATAACCTAGAACATAGTTTTAATACAAATAATGTACATCACTCAATAATTTGAACATGGAAATTAGGACCATCCCCCTCACACACACTCTCATACATATCCATATTAGAACTAGAGGCCCCACTATCCTTCTATGACCTTGATCAATTCTTGTGTCTGCTCTCTCTCCTATAACACATTCAACTTGACCATATGTTGTATATGCTCTCATTATAGATGTATGTAATAATATACTATATAGTTACTTTCTCCACCCATATAATTAGGTTTGGTCATGGTTCATATCCATAACTCCACATGTACCCCATCCCTATCTATTTCCACTTTCCTATAGCCATAATAGCCATTGGTAGATCGATCGAACAAATGGGCAAGAACACCAAGAACATCTATGGTTCTCTCCACTAATCCATCATCCATGACATCATCAAGAATATTATGTGCAATTACATAGAGCATAAAATTTATGGTAGTCTCCTAATACTCATCATCACATGAACTTGCACATAGAAACACAATGCATCAAATACCTAACCAAGTAAATAAGTAACCAAAGACACATAATATAAAAACATATAATAAGAATTTACCATTAATAGCCTTAAGGGGTTCCACATCCATTAAATCCTTTGTAACAATCCCACTCATCAAAAATAAAGGCTCCCATCTATACTCTCTCCAATAGTGTATATAAGCATTAATAACTACTACATCATCCACATCTACTACATCAATTATTGGATCTTGATCTATTAATAGAATTAGGTCTAACTCTATAGCTGATGATTTAGGCCTACTACTTAGCCTCACTAGATCATGAGAACTCCTTAACCACACCACTTGCACTAGGGGCACATCCTAAGTAAAACTAAACTATCATGTCAATTGATCATACTAGAACCTATGAAATACATTGACCTAATAGTCATGTAGCTAACATCTCACTTGAACCCATCTCAATTAAGCATCATCCTCGGGCCATTCCTCATATTCCTTATAGGGCCTCTAGATAATATATCTAGTTTTCAACCTATCTATCACCCACTGACACTGCATCAAGCTCCTCCTAGGCATGTGGGTCTTCCCAATCCACCTCTTTGTAAATGATTATAGGTGGGTCCAATCACCTTATCAAAGTAATACAAGTCTACTCACTATTATATACTCATATTCCCAATAGTGTAATAGTGTGGAATATTCAATACCTCCTGCACATATCTCATACATAAAAGGGTACAAATCTATGTACAAGTGGGCTAACATAGTGTAACCCCACAAGTATAATTTAATGTGATCCTCTATGTCCTAAAATATCTCATAAATACTATAAGAGATCAATACACCACTCCCATATACATCCAAAAATGAAGCTAATAAAATCACTAAGAACTTCCATGACTATGGAACATTCATTGTGATAATTAGTGATGATATTATATCACTGTGGCTCCCTACATGATGAGTCCCTAAAAACATCATAGAAAAATATGTAATGACCTGATGTATAGCTTTATCACTAGTATCTTCCTATAATACTTATCTCTACCCATTAATAAGTAACTTCATGATTCTATACACATCCTTTAGGATGACAATCATCTCTCTAGTAGGTAAACAAAACATGCAAGTATCTACATCCCACCTCTCACATATTGTAGTCCTCATGTGTTTATCATAGGGAATTAGATATAAGGATTCCACATAACTTAGACTCAGTATTTATACCATGTTCATCTTATTGTCTATTAGGGGAAGATTTTATAAGGTCTCCATCATATGACCACTTTATAACTCTCTCATGTGCACATCAACTTATAAAAATACAACCAAATATGGTATTAAAAATGTAAAATATAAGATAAATACATAAAAATAATAATCAAACACCAATAAAAAATAATAAGCATCATAAACTAGGAAACTGGACACTAGTACTGCATACATGATAATAAGATTAGATAATAGTGCCATCTCCAAGACACTAACACCATGTCCTGGACACTAGCACCAATATCAAGATAGAAACATCACGTTTCCAAAAATTCCCTAAACTACCATATTTCCAATTAAAAAATTAAAAAATTACTACAAATGACAAAAAATAATAAAAAGTGTATGACCCTTACTAGGAAAACCTCTTCCTTGGCTTGGATGAGTACCTCCACCTCCTCATATTGGGTCAAAGTCACTCCTCATCTCTTCATCATAATCTCTAGATTAGAATAACTAATAACTATCAAATCAAATGATTCAAATGAATTTTCAAACTAATCAACTAACCTATTTAAGTCACATTTATAAAATGCCACCTTACTAAGGTTGACCTTGTGTGCTAATTTCACCAATTAATACCAAATTCTTTCAATCATGATATCTAGAGAGTTGTAACTAATTTGAGAGACATTTCTTACATGTGGGACTTGAATTAAATGTACCTCACCTTATATTGGCTAAACTAATATCTTGATCACATTTAACTTTAAAAAATGATGAAAACAATATTAATATAGTAAACTTAATATAGGCTAAATGTCTATCCTATTACCAATTTCAACAATAGACTCCATCACAAAATAAAAAATATTCAAACTTAAACCATCACCCTCGGTAATTAACACTATCACATTTGGTTGTTGCCACTTTTGGTTATACACCCTTACCAAATTCTTGGTTCTTTCACCAAAGGGGGGGAATGCACACAAATTACTTCAGATATACACATATTCAGACACATATGTTAACTTAGATATAGATGTTCATACACACAGGTTCATTCAGATATAGATATTCAAAGATAGGTTCACTTAGATATATATATTCAGACACCCATTTCTAAACAAATACATATATTCAAACACACAAATTTGACACAAACACACAGTTTGACATAGATATATATTTTGATGTAGTTATACAAGTTGACTCAGATATCTTATGAAAATATATAGTTTGATGAAGATTTATAGTTTTTCATGGATATATATTTCAACTCATATATACAGATGTTTAGATACCCAACTACATTATTTAGATATCAGGATTGGGGGAATGATGTAAGACACACATCCTTGATCTTTATTATTAGATATATATCTTGACTCTGATATATAGATGTTTAGATACACAAATACATTACTTATATATCATGATTAGGGGCGTGATGTAGAGCACACATTTTTTATCTTTAATTCTATATTTCTAGGTTACATTTATATTGTCACCAAGAAGCCACCAAGATTTCACCAATTTGGGTGACATGAATGTTTCTAGTGGTTGATCCATAGCCTTCCACCAGACCTAGTTTACATACTTATATTTAATATATGCATCAGAGTGGGGTCAAGCAGGCCATTTTTCTCCACACATTTAGTTTACATATTTAAATTTAGTACACACATCAAAGTGGGGGAAATCAGTCCTTGTTTATTGACATATTTAGTTTATATACTTAGATTCAGTACACATATTAGAGTGGGGGAAAATGGGCCTTATTTCTCCACATATTTGGTTTACATACTCAAATTTAGTCCAAATATTAGGGTGGGCCAAAATAATTGATTTTTGTTACTCATGATCTAGTTCACTATTTAGATTTAGTATAGAGGACACCCACATTATGGATTTCCTCTTCACATACATCACTCCATCTCCTCTCCACTTTTTTAGCGAAAAAGTGAGCTAAGACTAGAACACATCAACATAGGTACACATTCCTCTTTATCTTTTATTTTAGTACTTTATTTTCATTGCATTACTATAATCAAATTGGTGCAAATGTATACACCCTAATTTGGTCAAGCAACCAAAATTATTATGTCTTTTGTTGTTATTTCACATTAAAGTATTATTGATGAATATACTCTTTATTTGTATGTTCATTTTCGGTCTGTTGTTCTTTCTTATTTCTTATTTTCCATATTTTTTGCACTCTTAGTGGTCTCAAGTCACCTCCTCCTAGTCATAAGGACCCCTAGCCCATCCTACCTTGTTTTAAATCTATTTTTAGGCCTCAAGAAACTAACACAATTATTAGGATATCAAGGCCATGTGGTACTAGTATTAAATTATGGATCTAGTGTCTGATGGTCATTTTCTCTCATGTTTTGGGTCTTAACCCTACCTTGAGCCTTCTCTTATATTTTTATCCCTATTTTATTCTTGTCAACTAAAAATAAAGTCTTATATTCAAATCAAATTTCCTTCTATATAAATATCCTCACAATGAATTTTGTGTCTAACATTTACTATTTTGGCACATAATTACATAAAATTAGTTAATAGTACAACTCAATACTCTGATACCACTTAGATATTACATTTATATATTTCATGTTTAATCAAGGAAGGGCCTAAGATAAATTCAATCTAGCATACTATGTGCATTAATCATGAACATTTATTAAGGGATAATTGCATGCAATCTAAGACTCCTATCATTAGGATTAATGTAGGTAGTGGACAGGATGATAAGGGTTATGATCCATACAATCATAATATCCAACAACCTAATTTTTTCCTTTATTTTACATTTGATTTAGTTATTTTTTTATGTGTGTATTAATATTTAGGGTTTCAAAATATATTCAATGAAAGTATTGACACAATCAAGCTTTCAGATGACATAGAAACACCTACAAATCCCCCAAACTCTCCCATGGCTTCCTTGAAAGTTCTAGACAACTCCTCTAAGAAGGACATTAGCACCATAATTAGACACTAGATTTCCCACATTATATCACTACTATCAAAATCCTAATTTTAGCTAAATTCATAGAATGAAAGGTGTGTCACTATTTTTCAATATTGTTTTAGCCTCTTGAGTCACATAAATACCTATTTTTCTCTAGATAACTAAACTTTCTATGCATCTTTGTTACTTTGAAAAAATCTTGTCAAGTCAATTATTTCTTGTTTTCATTCCAAGTTATTATTATACTCATCCCTTTGAAAACATAAGATTTACATAACCTATTTCCTAAATAATTAAAACACAAAACCACATATCAAAAGCATTCTATCAAGGACTCAATTGAAAAGGTTTTCCTATTTTCACTTATTTCCATATCAATTATAGGTAAAATACATTTATAGGTCTGAAGTACTAATGGATCATCCCAAGAGATATATTTTCCAAATTACAAGTTAGGTCACTATTTTAATTTATTTCCACATATTCTAACCTTGTATACACACCTAGTCTAACTAAATCAATTTGAGGCCCTCTTTAGATTAGTGGATGTAAGTGACACCCATTTATAGAGGGTTATTTCAAGTTAGTTCAAAATAGTGAGCCCACTAACCCATTTATACCAAGGTCACTATGACTATGAAGAAATAGGGTTTTAAAATTTCATAAGGATCAATAGTTCATTACCTAGATTTGTATGCACTAGAGTGAAGGCAAAGACAAACCTCAAAAGCATCTAGGTGGTCACATCCTTTTCTAGAAGGTATTCCATACATGACACTAATGTCTAATTTAGATAGTAGCATCAATGCTAACATCCAAGGATAATACTAGTTTCCACAACTCTAGAGGCACTCAATCTAGAATTTGGTAACTATTTTAGAATCTTCTTCTAGTTTGCTTTCTACCTATTCTAGATCTAGAACTGTATTAGAATCAGAAATAGCTATGTACATTGTTTATTTTTGATTTCCATATCTATCATAGTTGTACTTAATATTTTTAGCCTATCTCAATTTAATAAATCTAGCATATATGATATATAACTTTAGAATTTAATTGGCCTATTGCAGATTTGATTATCACCTTTGTGCATTTTCATTTCTATATTCTTAACCATATCTATCCAATTAGGATCCTTATCCAAATTTAGGGTTAAATACTCAATCTAAAATTTTATGGCATGAGGTAAGACCATAACACATATATCTATCTCCATATCAAAACATGAGGTAGACTATCATCTATCATGTGGGTAAACCCCATAGGCCGACACATAAGAGATTTCTCACAAATCTAGCTACTCAATAAATAAATAATGGGGAACATAGTCATCTACCCTAGTATAATTATGTTAGACATATCACGCACCAACTACACATAGATAACTAAACCCAAGTCATATATGAAACCTTGATCTAATATCGAACAACACAAGGTTAACACATATAATGGAAAATTCCAATAAAATCATGTGATAGATTATGAGTTTTTATAATTCTAATAATAGCCTTCTAGATATATGGAATAGATAACACATAAACATTAAAAAACACACTCATAATTGATCAAAACATCTCTTTCAACTAGTCACCCATATGTCTAGGTCTTGTCTCTCAGGACCTAACTTAGGGGTATCACAAATAATAATAGTGCCTATAATAGGAAGTCCTATTATCACATGGACATCCTATAGGGTGATATCCACATAAATGGTACCCACATCCACCACTCACTTAAAAGTGTTGGTTATATGCTCCCATGTTCCTAAGAACATGGAGACTATGTCAACACTCAAAGGAATACAAAACATATACATAATACCTCCAAACCCCAATGTCATCAATCATGCACAATCATTGATTGTCAATCTATCCAAAAATATGGTATCCAAACTACATCTGTCAAGTGCTAGAGTCTCTATCATCTCTATAAAATATCAAAAAACAAAGCACATATTAGCCCTTGATATGAGATAACAACCAAATCAAATTACAAAAAAAAAATACATGCATTTAAATCAAAATTAACTACTTCGTGAACCCATTATATCATTTTCTCAACATTCTCTACTACATTTTCCATTTAACTAAATATGTAGACTAGTAATAACTTTTTAGTAAGTCGTCCATGGATCTAATTATGTCACCACTATTAAATTAAAATTGAATCAACCACTTTATATAAAGCTAACCACATAATGTAACTGTATCAACCACTCACTAAATAGTCAGCCATATAACCTTACTACATCAACCACTCTATATGAATTTTCCATTTATTAAAACTACATCAACCATTTTAATACATTACTAAATTGACTAAGATGTATGATAGCATCCACATAGGCACTATTAGAATAGATTGGCATGCATAGACATAGCCAACCAACTAATGATTAACTAGATCAACTAGATGATATGTATTCAACCACCATTATTAACCTATTAATTAAAATTACATCATCATGGATGATCCCTTTCATTTATTTTAAATATTTTTCACACATTTGTAGTTAATTCCCTATCATTGTTCTTTGACCCCTACCCATTATTTGTCTTAATTACTACTCTACCCTAATTTTTTTGGGAAAATTCTACTACAGATATTTACCTTCATTATAATTTTTTAAAATCTAACTCATTTTTCAAATAAAGTTGAAAAAAATTCAAATTTAAGTATATTACATACCAAGATCATTCTAGCGACAACTGATATGCATCCTTCATCTCATGCTCCTTGCCTCCGTGCCATGGCCTCTCTCATCAACCCTCTAGGTCACAAGAGCTTTGATTTCTAAAAATAGTAAATTTGCAAATGAATAGTTAACATTATATTTATATTTAAAATTTAAAAATTATTTAGCTACCATTTATTTATAAAAAAAAATCCATGTTTTTCTCATAATTATGTTTCTATAAGATCTTTTTCCAAACCATAAAAATTTATGGAATCCTATCAATGTAAATAATTTTTCTATGTTTAACCCATATTTTTACAAAAAAAATCAAAATTTTATATTATTTTCTAGGACTGCCTAATGTCTTCTACATTATACACCTCTTCTATCTACATCACTACAACTTCTATACTACAAGAACAAGTTAAGTGAAGGTACATATTTTTCAATTCTTTACTTTTATTTATGTTACTAATTTTTATTGAAATTTACTAATGTAACATTGTGTGTTTTTATGTTCTTTATCGAAGCACCATACCATGTTACAACTACATGACACATGGTGAGATTTCAGAGCATCATATGTATACACATAATATTTTTAAACTTTATCATTTACTGATGCTTTCTCTCTTGCAAGAACCTATTAAGTTTCATTCTCTCTGAGTGCATGCCTTAAAGGGTGCACTAAGAAGCGATGGGAAAAACTTTGGTGATTCATAATATTGTTTTTACCTATACCATTTTAGTGATTCAAAATATTTTTGGTTCCTATACCATTACCTAAAACCACTACAAGTTATTTTTATCCAACTCCCTAAGCAACAAAATATGTTTATACACTCCTCTAAGTAATTCACCATCCAAAATGTCCCCTAACTAAACGTACAACCATTTTATTCATTTTAAAACTATGTCAGCTCAACTAATCTTGTTAGGAATTGAGGGCATGTTATAAAACTCTATCAGCCCAATAAACTTACTTTAATACATAACAACTATCTTCTCTACAAAAAAGATCAAACTAGTAGACCTTGTTGCCTAAATTTTTGGGAGGGTTTAGGTTCAATCCTTAGTTATAAATACCTCCTTCACTTCAATCCAATAAGGAGGAACATTAATTTTTTCATAACTACAACTTATAATTATAATATTTCTACACTTGATGAGTCATTTCTTAGATTTTTTACTTGGATAGAAATAAGATTATCTTATGGAAAATTATTGGATGCAAATTAGGAGTGGTTGACCTTATACGATAGATAATATCTATATGAATGGATATTTACCTTTGTTATACTCACCTACTTCTATTTAAACTATCTAATTATGTGTTTTCTTGACTAGTAAAATGGGAAAAATAGCAATACTCAAACTAGAATGAACATGAAAACTAAAAATTTGGGGTGATGCACCAATATTAAAGTAAATTATACCTATACTTGACACACTTTAAAAGCTAAATAACTTGAACCTATTGACTTTATCTTCATACAATGACTCTTACATCATTATTTCATATAAAGGTCTTGATAAACTCTCACACTAGCTTGGAAATAATGAACATTGGTTGGTTTCACTTCTATATTAGGTAGAAATTAGACTTAGTCACTTGATATGAATTTTAATATTTATCATTTTATTCATAAAGGTGAAAATTTTAGACATAAATATAAGAAAAATAAACATTCACTAAGTTACATCAATGAACATGAGACACACACTTTATGAACAACCTAAAAATAGAGTAAAAATCAGCTTCTTATTAATTTAAAAGTGATGTAGTAAAAATTTTGGTAGAGTTTATGTATATCCAAAATCATAATATGATCCTCCTCTCTCAAAAATGAAAATACATATATAAAATCAAGTGAGGAGAGATGAGACAAACAACTCTAAACTAAAGATGAGTCATCATGCTAACTAAACTTTACTCCTACTTTAACTCAATTACCAAACTCTAAACAAAATGTAGTACATCTTGAGCTTCAAAATTTTTTTCTTGTAGTATGTCTTAGTAGAGAGGGAAAATATTATTTAAATATTGTTGACCATTTTTTGCCCAATAGGCCAAAAATTGGTCCCCTTCTGTCCCTGTTGTTCTAGGCCATTTCATTTTTTGATTTTGCATGAATATGTCCATTTTTACAGATTTTGTAGGTCCATTTCTATAGAATCTATAGGTCTATTTCTATAGACTCTATAGGGTTAGTCTTTTGGCACATGAACAATTAGTTTCAGAGAGTGTTGGGTTTTACAAGGCTTCTTTGGGCTCTTGTCTAAAGAAAAATCATGAAGAAGGTTGGCATCATTGAACCATTAAACCAGTTCAATGCCTTGGTTCAACACCTAGTTCAATCACTTGGTTCAATCAGCCTTGGTTCAATTCAGTTGGTTCAACATCTAGTTCAATCACTTGGTTCAATTGGCCTTGGTTTAATTAGTGGGTTCATCAGCAAGTTCAAACAAAAAGTTCAGCACAAGGTTCATCGATAGGTTCAAACAAACGGTTCATCACTTGGTTCAACCACTTAGTTCAAAGGGCTCAGGATACAGTGTTGAACCATTGAACCATTAAAACTTTTTTGGTTCAATTAGTCGGTTCAATGGCTTGGTTCAAGGGATTGCCCTAAAGCCAAAGGGCAAGTGCCCTTACGGAGGGTAGTTCTGGGTTCAGGAGCCCTTACGGAGGGTAGGGAGTGCTTCAAAGAGGCCACAAGGAAGTAGTTTAGACCTTTTCAAAATTTTGTCAAGGCAAAGTCCTGAATTCCTTCAGACTTTTTGTCTGAAGGATTTCCTTTGGACAAAAAGTCCAAAGGAATTTGGGAGAGGCTACGCCAAAAAAGTTGGTGAGAATTATGAAGAAATTAAAAAAGAAAATGGCTAAAGACCAATGTTCACGGACAAAAGTCCATGGGAAAATGTTCACGAACAAAAGTCTGTAGGAAAATGTCCACAAAAACCCAGGGAAAATAATTCGAAGAAGAAAACCCATAGAAAAGACCCAACGAAATTTGCCAAGGACGGTGACATCCCAAAAACTATCAATTTTAAGGAGACGAACTAGTTATTGGGTATTTCATTTTGAGGTGACAGCTACATGAACATCAAATTTCATAGTAGAGGAATCATCAAAGGAAAAGAGCAAGAGGAAGTGGCCACATGTCAACTTTTGCTTGACTCTCGAAGAACCCTCTAAGTTAAGTGGATGCTACCATGTGTCCTCGCCCACCTCAATAGAGTGTGACAAGTGTCTACATTTGAGGCTTCAGGTTTCTCCTAAGCTTCAAAGATAAGCCTCTCTCAAAATTTAGTGGAAGCTGCTAGGTGTCAACATCCATAAGAACCAAAAAAGGTCTTGAAAGTTTTCTAAGGCAACTAAAGTTTTTGTGGAAGAAGCCACGTGCCACCTTCCATAGAACTCTCAAAAAATACTTCTAAAGCCTCTAAGTTAAGAGGAAAGAGTAAGCAGAAGTGGTCACATGTCAACTTCCACTTGAATCTCAAAGGACCCTCTAAGAAGTGGATGTGCTCTCAGACAAAGAGCCAAAGAAGTAGCAAAAGACAGCCTGAGGGATGAAGGAGATAGAGGAGGTAAAATGGACAAGCGTAGAAGCAGACGAAGTGATCCAAGTGGCATAGGAAAGTGTTGATTCAAGGAGTTATTCTAGTAGTTGACATAGTACCTACCATGAAATCATCAAGAGGCACAAATAGTGAATGACGTGACCTATTTTTCTTTAATATGCATTGATAAGCAGGAAAATAGTGTGACTCATAATTTTGAATCCTGACAAGAGTTGATAATCAGATAGCTTTCCTCTTCCCAAGGTTCAGAACGCACACGGGCCACTTGAAAAAAGGGTGCCAAAGCAGCCTCTTTCTTCCTCTATAAATTGTAAAGCTTCTCATTTTGAGAAGGATCCAACTCTTAGCCTTAAGGCAAAACTATGCCCAAAAATCTCTCAGGCTTGTAAGGCAGAGCTGCTATATTTTACCTTGAATCAAAACTTAGCTTTTTTACCTCTATCTAGACTTGCACTTTAAGGAATATGTCTATTTTCTTATCTTTTGTTAAGTCATTGTCTTTTATGCTTTCATAGATCGATCACAACATGTCTAGTATATTGTGAGTTCCTCTTTTGCATGTTTTCTAGAAGTGTCCCTAGAGGAATATAGGTCCCTATGAATAGGCAGTCAAAGTGTGTCCCAGAACACCTTTGCTAGTTCCTTCCTCCCTGTACTTCCACGGACCCCTAGCTGACTATTGCAAAAGAGCTTCTCACTTTAGATGAAGTGTATAGGTGCTTATTTTTGGTGAAAAGTGTATGTTCGGGCTGGGTGGGTCACATTTTCTAGTGTATCACCTTTTCATTTTTAAGCTTAGGTTTTATTTTTAGCATCTCTCTCTCCCTTTTCATCCCCCCTTTTTACATTTGTTTGTTAGTAGTAGGAGAAACTAGGGCCTAGAAGATACATCAGAGGGAGTTAGCCCTCATCTAGAGACTCTCCCCTTTAGCTTCACTAGTCCCATAGGTGAGAGGGGAGTGTCCATGTTGCGTGTGGAAAGGCAAGAGCTCAGCCTCCTACCCCAGGTGCAAATCCATGGCATCAATAGTTTTTGTCACACCTAGTGGGACCAACTAGGACAAGTTGTGTCCAAAGAGTTAAAGAATTTTTTGTGTGTTCTTCAACTGACCAACCTTTGGAGGCTTTTGCATCAACACCAATGGAAACTCTAAGTTAAATCAATTGGTTAAATAGCCTAGTGCCATCAAAAATATTATTTTTGTATGTATAATTCCTTTGTGCAAGATCATGGACCTTGTATTCCTTCATATGACTTCGATCAGACTCAGAATTTTCATGCAATCACCTCCAGCGCTCGCCTAGTTGCCTTACAATGATAAGGGAAGTAGCCCTAGAGATTGAAAGACTAGAGGAGCGGTATGGATATCAGAAAGAGCTGATGTATAGAGAGGAGTGTTTGTTTAGGCAAGCTCAGGCCTTGCCATCCATGGAGGAGGAGGTAGCAAAATGGAGAAATCCATTTATTCAAGGTAGTCAGCCTTATGTGCCCCCTCCTATTCTAAAGAAGGCCCCCTCTTGTGCACCAAATCCTTTCTATCAGATAACACTTGCTCACTCTAGCTCATCTGATGCATCTACTCTTAATCCCGTGCACCTATCTTTCTAACATCAAAGGGAATCAGAGCAACCCCCCATGGATATCAATCTTCTTAATTCCTTATATTATGAATATTCCATTGGGGGAAATACTATGAGCCAGCACATCCCTCTTCTGGAGAATCTTCCGATGCATCAACAGTCTCTTCCTAGCATTCCTCAACCTCCCCAAGTCCTTCAACATGATGTGCAAATTCCAAGTTAAAGGAAGGAATGCCAGGAACCAGCCCAAAGCCTTGAAGAGGATGATGCTAGTGACCTCCAAAAAAGACTCTTTCAGGATAATCTAGCCAAGCAAATTCAAGTTTTAGAGGCTAGGATGAGTTTGCTTTGTGAAAAAGAGATAGAACTTCCAGACCTTGTGGAGGAGCCCTAGGACCTTGGAGAAGACAAAGTTGATTCCTGTTTACAGGAGCAAAATTCCAATTCTGAGATCTTGAACTAGGGAAAATAGTAGAATCATCTGGCAGGAAGGAGGAGAAGAAAGGTTTTTCTCAAAAAAACCTTAAAGAAGATGAGGTTTCCCCTACTCATGATGATGCTGATGACCTCCAGGAAAGGTTCTTCCAAGAGGATATGGCCAGGAGAATTGTAGAGTTGGAGTCTAGAGAGAGATTCCTCAGCCAACATGTGATGGATGGTTCAGACCCAATGACAATTCTATGTCTAAACATACCCCATCTGCACACTTTTAAGAGAGATATCAGGACATACCTGATATAGATGAAGTGGAAGGAGGAGAATCATTCGATTCTAGCTCAAGGACTGCCTCCTCTTCCACATGGTTTTTTCACTTCACCCCTTCTCAAGGAGGAACCTATTATGCAAGAGACAAGTGAGGAGTAGAAGACCTAATCTGTAGTTTCCCAAGAGGCTATCATGAGTGACAACAAAGAATAAATCATCATTGATGCTCCTTGTGAAGGCATCATCAGCAATGGAGAAGACTTAGGTCACACATACATGCAGATGTTCTAGCAAAATGAGGAGGACCATACGCATGGTGAGCTCTCTGCCCCTTTGTTTAATGAACTTCCTTGTTTTGATGAGAATGATGACTACGCTGAGGATCTTGAGTTGGAGGAGGATCAGGAGGATATCTTTGAACATCTAGAGATCCTAGTCTTGAAGGAGGAAAAGGAGAGGTCTGTCTTCCTTGAGGAAAGCCTTGAAAAAGAAAGTTTTGAATAAAGAGGTGGTGTTCTATGGGATGAACAATCATTTTGTGATTCTACTTTAGACATCACAATAGTCACCCTTCTTTAAGAAGTCTAAGAGGAAGTAGAGGATGAGTCTGACAGGGTTTTCAATGAGGCATAAGGAAATGGGTTAGACCATGATGCACTGCAAGGGAGCTATATATATCAAAGGGTTTATGGTGATGAGCCAACAACCATTGATTTCTTGGTGAAATGCACTAGCATGAAGGACTATCATTCAACAAGATTACAAGAACAAATAGAGTACATATATTTTGGAAGCATGTTTGAATCTAATCCACTCAGATACCAACCAATCTAGGTGACAGGTAAGAAGAGTAGGTCACCAAATCTCCTTTTCATTTAGCCACTTGTCTGGTACCATAAGTCTTCTTGCCAAGAAGGGGACTTAAGAATTTTTCCTTTTGATCTAGGAGGGAAGTAGATATACCTAGTTAATTGTATATAGTAGTTTGCTTTCAGTTTCTTTTCCTGCTTTCCCTAAGTGCAGTTTGCACAGGTAGTGTTTTTAGCCTTATGTGTGTTTTCCTTTTTGTGTGGGGTAAAAGCTTCATGTTTGATTCTTGGATCTTTGGGGCTATTGCTAACCTTTCTTCAAAGCTGCATTCTAACTTTGTGCCTAATGGACTATAAGGCAACTGGTCTCTAAGCATAACAGGCATGCTTCCCCTGGGAGTCACCAATTTGTTGACCATTTTTTGCCCAATAGGCCAAAAATCAGTCCCCTTCTGTCCCTGTTGTTCTAAGCCATTTCATTTTTTGATTTTGCATGAATCTATCCATTTCTACATACTCTATAGGTCCATTTCTATGGACTCTATAGGTCTATTTCTATGAACTCTACAAGGTTAGTCTTTTGGCGCATGAAGAATCAGTTTCAGAGAGTGTTAGGTTTTACAAGGCTTCTTCGAGCTCGTCTGAAGAAAAATCATGAAGAAGGTTGGCATCATTAAACCATAGAACCAGTTAAATGCCTTGGTTTAATGCCTAGTTTAATCTCTTGGTTTAATTCAGTTGGTTCAATGCCTGGTTTAATCGATTGGTTCAATCAGCCTTAGTTCAATCGGTGGGTTCATCAGCATGTTTAAACAAATAGTTCATCACTTGGTTTAACCACTTAGTTTAAAGGGCTCAGTGCACAGTGTTGAACTTTTGAACTGTTGAACCTTTTTTGGTTTAATCAGTTGGTTCAATAGCTTGGTTCAAAGGAGCACCCTAAAGCCAAAGGGCAAGTGCCCTTACAGAGGGTAGTTCTAGGTTTAGGAGCCCTTACGGAGGGCAGGGAGTGCTTCAAAGAGGCCACAAGGAAGTGGTTTAGACCTTTGCAGAATTTTGTTAAGGAAAAGTCCCAAATTCCTTCAAACTTTTTGTTTGAAGGATTTCCTTCAGACAAAAAGTTCAAAGGAATTTAGGAGAGATTGCACCAAAAAACTCGGTGAGAATTCCAAAGAAATTTGGAAAGCAAATGGCCAAAGAGCAATGTCTACAGAAAAAATTCCATGGTAAATTGTCTACAGACAAAAGTCTATGAGAAAATGTCTGAAGAAACCTGGGGAAAATAATTCAAAGAAGAAAACTCATAGAAAAGACTCGACAAAATTTTCCAAGGATAGTGACGTCCTGAAAACCATCAATTTTAAGGAGACAGACTAGTCATTGGGTATTCAGTTTCAAGGTGATGGATGTGTGAACGTCAAATTTCATAGTAGAGGAATCATCAAAGGAAAAGAGCAAGTGGAAGTGGCCATGTGTCAACTTCTACTTGACTCTCAAAGGACCCTTTAAGTTAAGTGGATGCTACCACGTGTCCTCACTTGCCTCAGTAGAGTGTGATAAGTGTCTGCATTTGAGGCTTTGGGTTTCTTCTAAGATTCAAAGATAAGCCTCTCTCAAAATGTAGTGGAAGTTGCTAGGTGTTAGCATCTTTAAGAACCAAAAAAGGTCCTAAAATTTTTCTAAGGCAGCTAAAGGTTTTGTGGAAGTAGCCACGTGTCGCCTTCCATAGAAATCTCAAAAAATACTTCCAAAGCCTTTAAGTTAAGTGAAAAGAGTAAGTGAAAGTGGCCACGTGTCAACTTCCACCTGAATCTCGAAGGACCCTCTAAGAAGTGGATGCACTCTTAGCCAAAGTGTCAAAGGAGTAGCAAAAGATATCCCAAGGGATGAAGGAGACAGAGGAGGCAAAATGGCCAAGCACAGAAGTAGATGAAGCGATCCAAGTGGCACAGGAAAGTGTCGATTCAAGGAGTTAGTCTAGTAGTTGACAAAATACCTACCATGTGATCATTAAGAGGCACAAATAGTGAATGGCGTGACCTATTTTTCTTTAATATGAATTGATGAGCAGGCAAATGGTGTGACTCATAGTTTTGAATCCTGACAAGAGCTGACAATCAGACGACTTTCCTCTTCCCAAGGTTTAGAACGCACACAAGCCACTTGAAAAAAGGGTGCCAAAGTAGCCTCTTTCTTCTTATATAAATTTTAAAGCTTCTCATTTTGAGAAGGATCTAAATCTCAGCCTTAAGGCAAAACTCTACCCAAAAATCTCTCAGGCTTGTAAGGTAGAGCTGTCATATTTTACCTTGAATCAGAACTTAGCTTTTTTACCTCTATTTGGACTTGCACTTTAAATAATATGTCTATTTTATTATCTTGTGTTAAGTCATTGTCTTTTATGCTTTCACAGATCAATCACAGTATGTATAGTGCATTGTGAGTTCCTCTTTTACAGGTTTTCTAGAAGTGTCCTTAGAGGAATATAGGTGCCTGTGAATAGGCTGTCAAAGTGTGTCCCAGAACACCTTTGTTAGTTCCTTCCTTCCTGTACTTCCACGGACCCCTAGCTGACTATTACAAAAGAGCTTCTCACTTTAGATAAAGTGTATATGCACTTCTTTTTGGTGAAAAGTGTATGTTTGGGTTGGGTGGGTCACATTTTCTGGTGTATCACCTTTTCATTTTTAAGCTTAGGTTCTATTCTTAGCATCTCTCTCTCCCTTTTCATCCCCCCTTTTTACATTTGTTTGTTAGCAATAGGAGAAACAAGGGCCTAAAAGATACATCAGAGGGAGCTATCCCTTATCTAGAGACTCTCCCCTCCATCTTCACTAGTCCCACAGGTGAGAGGGGAGTTTCCATGTTGTGTGTGGAAAGGTATGAGCTCAGCCTCCTGCCTTGGGTGCAAATCCACAGCACCAACAAATATTTTGAAAAGTTAATTGCTCTCATGTATGTATTGATGTTCATCTTTCTTGAAGAGATATTGATCATTTTTAGTTAACTCCTTTTGATATTCACTTTAAAATATCCTTCAAAATCTTCATAAATCTAATGAATGACTTTAGTTACCTTACTTTCATCTTTAAGTTTTAGTTCAGTTATCTTACTTGCATCTTGGAGTTTGACTTTGGCTATCTTACTTTAAAATTGCATGCATGTTTCTTTTTCTTAAATTTATAAAATTAGCTCCAAGGTGGTATAGTAGGAGAGAGATTAAATTTTGTTTGTTTAGAGAGTCTAATCCATGAAAATAGGGATTATTGACTTGATCAAGTCCTTAATTTAATTCCATTCTTGCATGTTTGAATCTCTACCTTTCTAGGTTTGATTGAAGGCTCCTTTAATCATCTTGAAGTTTGACTTGACCTTTTATAAAATTAACTCCAATGGGGAATAATATGAGAGAGATATTTCATGATGATGTGATTTAAAAATTCATGAAATATCCCTACTAATATTTCATTTGATGATGACCATAACAACTCTCGATACTGGTTCTTCTTGGATATATCTATCTTCTATAGTTTTGGCAAGCTTCTTTAATGCACCATGAGATCATAAAAATTGATTAATTTTAATTATTTTAATATATATTTAGTATAAATATGATTTTAACATCATCCCCATGGTGTAATATACCTTTAAATAAATTTTCATCTCCAAATTCCACTTATAACTTCCAAAAATGTCATTTTATGCTTTCTAAGCTTCAAGAAACCCTACTTTGGATTTGGGATTATAAAATGATTTATAAGACTTACCAAACAATATAATACTTATTTTATAGGTATAAAATAGTAATACATATAAAATATTGAAAACTCTTCACTAAACTCTCAAATAAAAATTCACATAAAGTGTTTGCTTACCACCTGCAAGGTGACCTGAAGATGTTTTTGTTTGATCTGAGCCTATTTTGAATTTGTTTTAATTTTATAAGTATGGATTAATAAATTTAAATGAGTTATACACCTTATAATATTATTTTTTCCCTTGTAAAGATCTGAAACACTCACTTCTAAATGTATTTATGAGTAAAAATATGAAAAAGACATGATTTCCTTCATGAATAGACTTATTTTTTATCATTTTATCTATCCTCAAATATGGTAAAAATACGAAACTACTTGTAAATACTATATAACATCATAAAATACTTTCATTTAAAATTTAAATATATTTAATTTAATAAAACTCAAATTATGCACTTTTTAGTGTTCCTTAACTTACATAATCTCATTTTTGAATGCTTATAAGTTTGTGTTTTGGAATTTTATTATGTTTCATGAGGCCTAAATACCTTATTATTTTATTATTATTATATATAATATACTCTATAATAATTAAAACAATTGTATATGCTCAAATGATCTCTTAAACCTTTCAAAAATTGTCTTTTTGTATGTCTCTCTTGCATGCTTGAAACCCTGCAATCTATACCTTTAATTTTATCCATTATTTGCATTGAAATTTTTATTTATTAATGGGTATTAATTTTATTTATTCCACATAATATATCACATAACTTTTAATTTTCAATAAAGATCTCAAAATTCAAAGATATCACCTAAAACTGAGCTATTGGGGTTTAAAAAGTGTTTTAGAGCATTTTGTATTCTTAACGAAATCCCATGTAAACTAAAAAATGCATAGAATATTTAGGTAATAATGGATCTAATATTTACCTAATACTATTCAAACCAAATCTTCTTCTCCTTCATGAAATGAACATTTGAAAATTGCCCTTATTAGCTTGCAACTAGCTAGTTAGAGAAATTAAAGCAAAAAACCAAAATTTAAACTTATAAGCTATTCCTGAGCATGGTTTTGGCTTGAATAAAAATTTATTATGTTTTGGATAACATCTTGAGTCTTCAATTAATTAATTAATCGTTATTAAAAACTTAAATGTAAGCAACTTTGACCAATGGTGGCAAAATTTGTCAACATTCTTAGTGACCCTACCATAATGTTTGCCTACTAAACACTCAAGAATAATATCCTTAACCATTGGGATATGGAGTCATGAAAATAAAAAAAAATATAAAACTTAAAATTCCTTAAAGCAACTACAACATTTGTACATAAGTACTTAGGGAATTGATAACTAAAACAACTACCAATTGAAAATGTGCAATATAACACTTAAGAGGAAAGTGAAAACTAATACTACTATGGAAAACAATAAAAATCCACCTAGATAAAATAAAAACAATTTTATTTCCTCTCCATGTGTTTGGGTAAATATGAGGAATAAGTGATGTTTTGATTGAAATTTTGGTTGGATCAATTCTTTGCCTATTTATCAACCTCTTTGGCTTATCTCCAAGTGAATCAAATAAAGCAAACATATCTTTAACATAGACAAACTCTTTTTGTGGTTTAATGGTCACCTCATCTTTATATTCAACATTAATAAATTTATCCAATATAAAAACATTATGATCGATAAGAAAAACTATAACTTTAGCCTCTAATGGATCACTATAACATTTTTATTTGCTTTTAATGACATATTGAGAGATGCCATTTTTCTTGTCAACTACTAAATTTTTTTCAAACTCTTAAAGGAAATCCAAATAATAATATTTAGCTTCATCCAAGTCTTTTTTACATATATTTTGATCAACATCTTCCTAAACATGTCCTCTAACCTTCAAAACTACTTTACGAATGTCTTCATAAAGAGATGTAGGTCTACAAAGATTTTTCATGTCTTAAATCAACTCAAGGTACTATTACTACTCTTCATCAAAACCTTCTTGATCCTCACTTGTAACTTAATGAGGTTAACTAGGAATTGCTACATATTCTTTTATATCTTTACTTAGCTCATATATAAGGTTGTTACTTTGCGAAACCACTATAGAAATATCATTAGTTGCAGCCATGTCAGCTTAAACATCTTCATGATATGGTTATTGAGCCTCACTTATAGCTGAAATTTGATTTTTGTATTTAAGAGATACAACATTATCTTCTTCTATGTCAATTTTAAGCTCATTTGACCAATAAAAATCTTGATCATCATATTTTGACAAATTATACTCTTCATCTAGTTGTTCTTATTTTGCCTTCCATCTAATAGGTCCTCCTTCAAAAATGGAGATGGTGGAAGTGCAAGAGGTTCTAATTTTTGGAATTAGAAAATATGTAATTATGGGATGCTATTTAATGGGATTTTGGATTGAAGAGGCATTAAAAAGGCTTTGATATTTGGAAGTAATAGTTTCATTTAAGAATTCCTTTAAAGGAGGGCTTAAAAACATGGAAACTTTCTTGATTGAAGATCTTGAGGAAGAATTGGGGGTGTTTGTATAAACATAGGATCTTTCATAGGATTAGGATTCCTAAAAATTATAATTTTGAATCAATTATACTTTTTTGAATGTTAGATGGGTTTCTTTTTTCCAACTTGGGATTTTAGACTCAATTCCTTATGTTGTTATGGATAGATGTTATATTTGTTCTCTTGTAGCCTCATTATATCTATTCAATTATTATATCTATTTTTGATGTATATATTACTGATATTAAAGTTCTAATTAATTCCTATTTTAATCTCATTCCCTATCTCTATCCATACACTATCTCTCAAAGTCAAGTCTTATCTCCTGTACACTTTTTTAGGATGATTGGAAAGAACATGATTTTGCCAAGGCTGATTGGAAAAATGATTAGGGGTGGGATGGGGGTTATTATCATGAAAATACCTATATAACACTATTTTATGCATCTTTGAGGTGTATCCATAAATATTTTCATCTTTATATGAAGGATATGAAGGTATAAAAGATGAATTTTCATAAAATGGAGGAATGTAATACATACAAATCAACACTCTTTAGGTACTTATACTAATTAAATCAGATGTATATAACTTGGAGTCACCATATGATGAGTAATTTAATAATTTATTTATGAATATTTTTTAAATTAGGACCAATATTTAGCAAACTTCTAAGCTATGGTCTGACCAAGCATGCCAAAAATTGTTATCACTCAAAAGTGCACCCTTACAATATTGTGTGCTTGTCCTCACTCCTGTTGACACAATGGAAATGTTCTAAGTTATGGGTGACCTTGTATTAGAGATAATATATATATTAATGGATGATTTCCTTTGGTAAACTCATATATTTCTAATTAAACTCTCTAATTTTATGTTTTTTAACTAGGAAAAGGGGAAAAGGAACAATACTCAAAATTAAAGGAATATGAAAAATAAAATTTTGGGGAGATGTACCAATATAAAAGTTAATTATTCCTATTATTAACACACTTTGGAAGCTAAATAAATTTCACACATTCACTTAAACTTCATACAATTGCTCTTACATTAGTATTTTATATAGAGGTCTTGACAAACTCTCACACTAGTTTGGAAGGAATGAGAATTGGTTGAATTACCTTACATATTAGGTATAAATAACACTTAGACACTTTATATGACCTTTAATATTTTTCATTTCCTGCATAAAGGTGAAAATTTTAGACATAAACATAGAAAAAATAATCATTCTCTATGTTACATCAATGAACATGAGACACACACTTCATGAACAAATTAAAAATAGAGGAAAAATTATCTTCTTAATACTTTAATGGTGATGTAGTAATATTTTTTGTAGAGTTTATATATATCCAAAATAATAATCTGATACTCTTCTCTCAAAAATATATAAAATATATATATATATATATATATATATATATATATATATATATATATATATATATATATATATATATATATATATATATATATATATATATATATACACATACACACACACACACACACACACACACACACACACACACACACACACATACATATAGACACACACACACACACACACACACACACACACACACACACACACACACACACACACACACACACACACACACACACACACACACACACACACATATATGTATATATGTGTGTATATATGTGTGTGTGTGTGTGTGTGTGTGTGTGTGTGTGTGTGTGTGTGTGTGTGTGTGTGTGTGTGTCTATATGTATATGTGTGTGTGTGTGTGTGTGTGTGTGTGTGTGTGTGTGTGTGTGTGTGTGTGTGTGTGTGTGTGTGTGTGTGTGTGTGTGTGTGTGTGTGTGTGTGTGTGTGTGTGTGTGTGTGTGTGTGTGTGTGTGTGTGTGTATATATATATATATATATATATATATATACATATATATATGTATATATATATGTATATATATAGGTGTATATATATATATATATATATATATATATATATATATATATATATATATATATATATATATATATATATAATAAAACAAGGAGAGAGGAGACAATTATCTCCAAACTAGAGATGAGTCATCATGCTAAATCAACTTCAATCCTACTTCAAATTAATTACCAAACTCCATAAACCAATGTATAACATATTAATTTTCAACCTTATTTTCTTGGATTATGGTGTAGTAGAGAGGTATAAGTTGTTTGAATGTTTTGAAAAGTTCAAGGATCTCATGCATGCATTGTTGGTCTTCAGTATTGAAGAGATATTGATCATCTTCAATTAAATCCTTTTTATATACACTTTATAATCTCCTTGAGACTCTACATCCATCTAGTGAGTGCCTTCAGTTACCTTATTTGAATCTTGGAGTTTTACTTTAGCTATCTTACTCACATCTTGGAGTTTGAATTCAACTATCTTACTTGCATCTTACATGCATGTTTCTTTTTCTTGACTTTATAACATTAGCTCCAAGGGGACATATTAGGAGAGATATTTAATTTTTTTGTTTAAATATTCTACTCCATGAAAGTCTTATTGAATTTATCAAGTCCTTAACTAAATTCCTTTATTCTTGCATGTTTGAATATCCACTTTCTAGGGTTGATTGATGGATTTTTGAATCGTCTTGAAGTTTGAATTGACATTTTATAAAATTAGATCCAATGGGGAATATTAGGAGAGATATTTCATGTTTATGTTATTGAAAAATTCATAAAATATCCCTGTTAAGGGTGTATTTTATTATTGTAATAACAACTCTCCATACTACTTCTTCTTGGATATATCTATCTTTTGTGGTTTCAATAGGATTCTTGAATACACCATGAGAACATAAAAATTTATGAATTTTAATTATTTTAATATATATGGACTTTAAATAATATTTTAAAATAATCACCATGGTGTAAAAAAACTTTAAACAAATTTGTATCTCCAAATTCCACCTACAACTATTAAAAATGCCAATTTGTGCTCTCAAAGCCTCAAGAAACCCTAATTTAGATTTGTGGGTCTAAAATGAGTTAGAGGACTTAATATACACTCTTAATATGATAATTTTATATGTACAAATGTTTCATACTTTTAAATGTTTTAAAATATTTAAAAAACTTCACCAAACTCTCAAACAAAAATTCACATAAAAGTGTATGCTTACTATGTGCAGGGTGATTTGGAGATGTTTTTATTTTTTATGAGGCTATTTTGAATTTTTTTTCATTTTATAATAATTTATTAATATATTTAAATTAATTATACACCATGTAAAATATTTTTTTCTTATAAATATCTAAAACACTAATTTATAACTCCATTTATGTGCAAAATAGTGAAAAACTCTTGATTTCTTTCATGAACAGACCAATGTTTTGCCATTTTATCTCTCCTAAGGTAAAATTTAGAAATTATTCCAATTTAAAACCTTTAAGGACATCAATAAAGACTTCCATGTTAAATTTTAAGATATTTCAATTAATAAAACTCAAAATTTGCACTTCTTAGTGTTTCCTAGCTTGCACAATCTCATTTATAAATGCTTATAGATCTATGTTTCAACATTTTATTGAGTTTTATGAAAAATAAAGACATATTTATATTTTATTTATGACATATAAGATCCCATATAATAATTTAAACCATTGGATACACTCAAAGAATCTCTTAAACCTTTCAAAAAATGTCTTTTCTAACTGTCTCTCTTGTATGCTTGAAACCTATAAATTTAAGTTTAACCATTGTTTTCATTAAAATATTTATTTATTAATGTTTATTCAAGATATTTATTCCCCATAATAACTCAAAAAACTTTTAATTTTCAAAAAATAACTTAAAAATTCAAACATATCTCCTAAAACCTGAAGTATTGGGGTTTAAGAAGGGTTTTAGAGTACCTCTTCTTCTTAACTATAATTCATAAATTTAATAAAATATGAAATAAAAATAATGAATTAAATATTTATGTAATATTGAACCCAATATTTCCCTAATGCTATTCTAACCAACTCTTCTTCTCTTTCATAAAATGAACATTTGAAAATTGCCCTTATTAGCATGCAACTAGCTAGTTAGAGGAATAGAAAAACCTTTTACCAAAATTTGAAACTTTAAGCTATACATGAGCATGTTTTTGTATTTATTACTACTATAATATTTTTTTAATAACCTTAGAATTTTTCAATCTATGAATGGATTCTTCTTGATAACCTACATATGAGCAACTTTGACCAATGGTGGTAAAATTTGTCAACAAAAACATCCACTATCATGTTAGGGTCTTCATCCACATAAAATTAATCATAATATATGGTAATTTCATGAAATTTATTTTCAACCATGTTATAAGTGTTTAAGGTGGGTTTATTAAATATTGGGGGACCTTATTGGTAATTATCAGTTCCACTATAAATATCATCATTATGATTTTCATTGGGATCCTATAAAGGATAGTTTTCAATAAAACTATAAGTATATGGACTCTCAAGGTCATAGAGGGAAGATCATAATGGGTGCATTCATGTATTTCAAATTTTTTAAAAGTGATGTCATTAAGATCTTCATAGAGATTATCATAAATAGGAGGACCATATTGATAATCTTTAGTTTCATTATAAGTATCATCATAGGTGGGAGGAGTATCATTGGGATACTTAGCCATGAGAAAGTGTGTCATATATTTTCATCATGAGGAGTTTAATTCAGTGGTGCTCATATAATTAATAAAAGAGTGGCCCATGTAAAATTATAATGGGTTGAGGATCATAAGAAAGATCTGAAGAGGATAAATCCTAATGAAGAATACTAACAATTTGATGTAAAATAAGTTTGATAAAAAATAAGAAAAACATTATAGGGTTGGATGATACAATAAATTAATGAGTCCTAAAAATAGATTGTATTGACTAGGCCAATATCAATAGTTGGAAAACATATAGTATTGGGTTGAGTGATAAAATATAGTAAAAATATGGCATTATAGTGATTGGATTAAATGGGCTATATTGGATAGGCCAATGTAGTTGGACATAAAAAAAATGGTATTGGGTCAGCCAATACCATTGGAAGACAAATATAAAATGGTAATAGACTAGTTGATATTATGATTTGGAATATGTCACTAAGTGGCTAGAAATAAATACATGAAACTAATCCAATCATAGGTGGGATAAGATTCATGTCAGGTTTACCATAATATATTATGATGTGAAGTCAAAGTGAAGATGGAAAATGAAAATAAATGGATATGTGAAGACATTAGAACTAGGGGTGGGATATGATTCATGGAAAGTTCACCAAAATGTATACATAGGATATGATTAACCTACCACTATCATTTTTCTCTCAATATACTAGGACTCAACTATGGTCAATGAAATAAATCCTACAATACTTTGATGATCGGGTAAGGAATAATGAATTATGTAGATATAAAAAAGGGTTACCTAAAACATGAAGGTAAATAGGAAATGGTTTCAAAGCCTATTTCTATGGCATATGTGTCTCTCACTATAACTCAAAAAATATATACTATGGTTGTAAATTAAATTATTGTATAAGATAAACTAAGCTAAGGATGGGTTAGAATGAACATACAAGTTAAAGTGTCATGGTCAACCAAATGAGGAACTAGGTAACCTAAAGTGATTATGGAAAGTCTAAGAAAACCTACAGCCAAACCATATTATTTGGTGTGGATAATTCCTAAAGAATAATAAACATACATATATGCACAAAGTAATAAGCAACATCTAATTTATTAATTAAATAAATTAAAGAGTATAAGGATAATATATACTTTCCTTTGGTGGATCCATCAACTTTTCAATTTTCATCTTGGGTGGAGATTTGAAAGAAAATGTTGAAGGTTGAAGAACTAAAATGGTTATATGAATCCCTAACATATACCTAGATAGTTACTCTTAATGACTCCTCATATTGATCTTCAATGACACCCCAAGACAAGACTTGTTAAGATAAGGTTCTACACCACTAACTCTCCAAAATAGAATTAGGACATAAATAAAAGTGAAATAAGATCCAATAAAGTGAATATGATATAACATGAATTAAATATAAACCTTATATATAATAATCTAATACCCAAAACCAACCCTAGATTATAAACTGATGGTATCAGCCTAATCGATATAGTTGAAAGAATTAAATTGACACAAAATGGTAGTGGATACACTGATATAATAAAAAATTTATAAGATGAGATATAAATTTAATCAGAGTATATGATACCATATTTGAAGGGTGAAGATGTAAAAAATATGGTATCTACTAGGTTGATGATGTAGGATATAGGGAATCTAGTAAATCTAGACAAGGGACATTAATGAGAGGTAGATTAATAAACACTTCAAAGAGGTCAAAATGATATTATAAATGGTGTAATCATAATATAATAAAAAAATCTATATCAAATCACCATGATCCTTTCCCACCACATTTTTATTTAATCCTTTAAGGAATGTATTTAGGGAGATTGATTTGTCAACAAAACAACTTCATGAGAAAACACCAGTAAATGATAAAGTGAAAAATATTATCTATATACATAGATTTTATTAGATCAAAATCTTATGGTGGAGGAAGATACATGAGTTTTCAATCAATTATTTTATATATAAATACATTAGGATCTAATGATAATCATGAGAATTGTTTATTTTGTGAAGTAGGTAATTGAGGTCAATTTGTAACCTATGATACTAATTTAATCATCACATTTGCCTCATTATTGTTATGATTTGATTTCAGCTTATATCTTATATTTATTTACAATTTATTTTTTAAATTAATTTTAATATTATGTTTATACTTTATTTTGTTCAAAACCATGAGTTTGAATTCTTGCTCTCTCAATGTATGACATAACTCTTTAAAGAGTTGATGTTTTGAATACTATTGACTTATTTAGTAGTGAAAGAAAACTCTAATTGAAGATGCCTTGTAACTCATTTTATACCAAAATATTTATGACATTATATATCATGGGCTTACACCACAATAAATCATTGATTGGCTCATTGGACCCTTGCTTAAGTTTATCAATTTGCTCATAAGACAGTTTTTCATGAATGTTGATGGAATAGAGTAATATAAATTGATCTTCCAAAGATATAGCCACTTTGAGTGGGAGGTCATAAAACCATTGAAAATAATATTCATTGATTCTTAAAAATAATATCTTAGTCAATTATATATCATTGGATGTGTAATACAAGCATGCTACATGGAAAGATCAAATGTGTTGTTCATGATCACTTTTTACATCATAAATTAAAAGCTTAGGGGATACAAAACATATAGATAAGGGATAAGATGGTATTTCAGAGGATAAAGGGTTATGAATCAAGGAATAAAAATCCATTGAAAAAGTAAATTTATATGTACCTTTATCTAGTTGTAACACCTTAGCTTGCAAAGCTAAAATAATTTTCTCGAGGGAATGTGTAGTGGGTGAGGTTGATGATGTAATATGCATGTAGCCATCATAATATTGGAATAATTCATCTATGTAGTAATATGTATGGAACAATTTAAGAAACATTATGTTGTCAACACACCTTGGGTAGACATCACATATATGATTAGAGGAATTGATGTATAATTAGTATTAATAATAAATTTCTAAATACTAGTGGTTGGATTATTAGATTTAAATGGTTTTTTGATATCAAATAAGGGGTCATATTGTTCCCTAGATATACTAGATTGATCTAAAATTTTATTTTCATATATAACTACATATATCATTGAATCAAAAATTTAAATATTTTTATCCATATTCTCAATTAATTCTCTTTTATCATCCTCATTCAATCTATTCATAGTAGATGTTTCTTGTTGTGAGTATTTGTAAATGCTACACTAATGATAACTCCATCAAGGGGATGTGTAGTATTAAAATTGAGTAATGGAGATTGGATTTTCCAAAAATATGGATTATGTAATGCTAAATGTTATTCATTATTAGTGTGCAAATATATTTCTCATTAGATTACATAGTTGTTATATATTTTAGATAGTAAATAACAATGACATGAAATGCTTACCATCATGACTTGAATAAAAAAATAGTCTTTATCTATTATATCCATGTGAAATTTTTAGTATTAGGGAAAATAATAAATTAGGTATGAAAATGATACCATAAGGTATACATATGAAACCTCTAGAAAGAAGGATGACACCCTAAGAGATACCTAGGGCTTAATGTTTGGCACTATTCAAAGAATATTCAGGTTAACTAGTTTTGTGTACCATAATATAAATTTCACAACCATAATTAAGATATTAAATTTAATGCAATTCAAATTATAAAGATATGTAAATTAAGGATGAATATAAATGTAAAATAATGAAACTCATATGACAGGTCACATGTGTTAAATATAGAAAGTACTAAAGAGATCAAGATACTTATATTTTTTAGCTCAAAGATTAAATGTGATTGAATTGTGACATTGTAAATGGGTTGGAATAAAGCATAGGATTTACTTGAATTTGTAATGAATTATCTATAAATTTAGGTTCACTCATGTCAACTTAGAGCAATAACATCAAAAAAAGTGGTTTTAGGTTTGAAGTTACTATCCTAGTATATTTTGAGGCTCTAAAAACATAGAGTATGTTTTACCTACCTGTGATAACTATGTATGTGAAATAATCATCCTAAATATGTTTTTAAATAAATAAATAAATATCATTCTCTTTAAAATACTAGGCCCACTTATGATGGGATAAAACATATATAAAATTATGAAGTGTAATGGATGAGCTGACATCAATCACATGTAATGATGATTAACTATTTTTTATGTATTAAATAATCCAAATCGGGAAGTAAATCTATGCATATTTAATACCCCTTAATGTGAATGTTTAATTGTGCTCCTTTTCTATATGAATTCACCTAGAATATGACCTTAAATACTAGACAACATTTTCTCTTGAATTGTATTAGTGTGCTTCAGACTTGATTGATGATAGCTCTTAGTGAGTTATTTAAAATTTGGGAATAATAGGGAAGATTTTCACAATGTGAAATAATGTATAGATTATTGATACATATGTGTCAAGTAAGTAAAAATTATAGGTTTTATTTCTATTTATATGAGTCCATTTGGGTAATTTTTCATTGGCATGCTATGAAAATGTGTTAACCCACATGAGTTATTTAGATTTGAAAAGTAGAAGTTTATATGTGAAGGACAATAATGTCACCCTTAGGGTAGTTTTATCAACCAAAACTATATGAGCTTGAAATTAGTGTCTAAGAGATAGGAATGTAGATCTTATAGGGATTTGGAGATGTTTGAGTAAGATATTATACGGTTTGACACAAACTAAGAGGATTATGTTAGTAGTTGAAAATAAAACAAGAGGGTCAAACTCATAACAATAATGTGTATGTGAGAGAATGGTGAATAATAGTCATATATTTACAGACATGTCATGTATGGTGAATGTATGTCAAAAGTGACTTTTTCTAGGCTTAATTTTCACACTTGGAGATAATTATTTAGGCTCACTCCAATTGAGATACACAATGGGAACAACCTTAGGATGTGGGTCACCTATAAGGGGGTTGAACCTCCAGAGAAGGTTGGCTTCCTCTTGATGCTCACCTAAAATAATGAAAATAAATAAGAAAATGGTTAGAAAGGGTTTAAGGGATCCTAAGAAGGATAAAAGGGTGATGCACTAGAGTTAAATTAACACTCATATAAGTTTTAAGCCACACTAAATTAGAATAAGACAACTATAGCTCACACAACATCACAATCTCACTAATTGCATAAATATTTCATCGAAGAGATTCAAATAGAACACTAATCTAGACTTGAAAATAACTTAAAAACACCTTTAAAGAGGAAAGTAGAAGGACAATGGACCAAGAAGATTTTCCTTCATAAATTCATCATACACAAGCATACGAAACACTAATCAAAAGTAAGAGGTAGGCAAAGCGTTTATCCTATTAATTCAAAAGGAAGTTATTACAATATTTTGATATGGTTTAGCCATATCAAATGAGATTTTTTTTTAAATAGTTTAATGAGTATCCTTTTACTATAAAATAAAGAAAGATTCTAAGGGTTGAGATCCCACTCAATGGGAATGAGACTAGGATACATAAGATAAGGGAGAGAGAGAGAGAAAGAAAGTGGGAACATGCCATCAGAGAGGGACCACACAATCTCCAATCATTGATTGAGATTTATCTACCAAATTTTTGATCAATTAGGAAACTAATCATGGATTACCAAGTGGAAAGGTCCCTTAAGGCTCTGAGGATGAATTGAATGATCCTATCTACAACTTTCAACCACTAGATCATTTTCTTGATCCTTAATGCCATCTCTTCTTGAAGACAAAAATTGCATGCTCATGGATTTGATAGAATCATGACTTTCTCTACTTCAGATGTTTTTTTGTCAAAAATATGGTCATGATAAAGGATGAGAAACCTCTTCATAATCACATATATCTACCCTTGATCAAATATAGTCCTAGATCTTTTTTATAGATGGAAACTCATTCTCCTTTATTGGTTTCCCATAGCCACATATATCGATGTAGACCTATACACTTCATAAGTTTTCTCTTGATCTATATTAGGTCTATAATACATAGTTTTTCCTCTAATTATCTATATAAAATGAAGACTCACCATAGATGGGTCTTTCTTCTATGAATAGTGAACACAGTCACATAATGAACCATCTAAGATTCAAAAGATGGACCTTATATTTTATAAATATAAAAACCATAAGTCCATATTTAGATTCAATGGTATACATTTATATTATTTTAACTTGAGTGCATCATTGTGTCTTTTTCATGGAATTTGATTCAACTTTAATGGTGATGAGATGACCCCTGCATGACCTTGTTTACCTTGGTCAAAAATTGGTTCTTTGTTCGACTTTGGTCATCAAATATTGTTTGGGCCAATTAAATTGATCCAACCTATCTTTGTTCCTATTGGTCCTATAGATAATTATTATTAGATATTGACCTTTTAACCTCCTACACAATGTAGGATCAAGATATATGAATGAACATGATCCATTTATTTCTTTTCACTGAAGATCCTTTGACATGTTGATTCAAGATCGCATTGTTAGATCAAGATGTTTGAATGAAATTGCACCATTAGATATGATTGGACCCACAATTTTTACTCAAATGGATAACTCACGAGGCCCAACTTTGATGTCTCTATGCCTGTATTTGACCTATGTATGAACATTTTTAATGTTTGTGATAACATCATTAGGTTTTTTGAACCTCAAAGGTTATTTTTTGTGGTAGAAATTTGACGTCTGCATGCCCATAATTTGACATTCACACAACCATCATTGAAATATACATAAACATAAATATTATGGACCCTAATAAGTAAATGTTGAGCTTTATTTTGATGTTTGTGTAAATGTTCCATTTTGTAGGTTTAACTTTCAATGCTTATAACTCAAGCTAGAGAACTCACCAAGGTATGAAATCTGTAGGATATGATGTTTGCATGGACTCTATGATGCTACAATATTTTAGCTCATGGGGGATTTTTGAGGTTTATTTTTTAAATACTCAAATATGCTTCTCCATTCACTTTTGCATGACATCTTGGTGATGATCTGGTTCTTAAACTTGCATAGTTCATCTTTTGAACATTATTCAAAGGTCCCAATGATTTTATAAGAATTTTGGAACCTCATTCATGATCTTAAAGTCTATGACCACCATGGACACCTTCTTTCTTGAATTTATAAAATCTACTCTTAAAATTAATAAAGAGTTTCAAAAGCTTTGTAGGCTTCATGAGATCTCTTGTCCTACTATTGGATCCTTTATTCAACATGGACTCTAATCAACTCCCTACTCCACACAAAGAACTCTAGAATATTTAATGCAATTTCAAGTTCTATATGTGGGCCAAAATTTATCCAACATTTATGGTGACATCCTAAGGTTGCATGTCTACTATGCAAGATTAGTGGCCTTAAACTAGTCCATTAGGCATATGGAGTCCCATTTATTCTCTCAATTGATCATGAATATAACATAAGACTATCCCTATCTAGAACCTCCTTTGAAGAAACAAGAACAAAATAAAAAGGAATAATAAAGTTCCCAAGTCACTTATTAAAAAGGAAACACACAAATAAAAATATGTGCAAAAGGCACTTAGAGGAAAATAAAAAAATCTACTAATATGTATAAGGATAAAACTTATCATTACCTTCATCCTATATAAAATGGGAAAATTTTATCATCATTCACTTATAATGGACTAGGATGTAAAATACCTTATTTTTGAGGTACCAAAACTGGTGAACCAAACTACTTGATTACCAATCTTCTTGGCATGCTCTCAAGTGGATGAAAAGGACAAACATGTCTCCAATGTAGACATACTGGTCCATTTATTAAATTATTTATCCAAAATGGACTATAATAGCACTTGAAACCTCCTCATATAATGTCTCTTTTGAACATGAAGGTTGATTGTCTAGGCTTAGGCAAAAAATCTCTAAGTCATCCAAAAAGGCAAATTTTTCTTGGTCATCTAGGAAAATGCCAACCTTATCACCATCCTTGATTTAATTAATTTGATAGAATATATATGGTATCTCATCGACCCATCCAAGGTTAAAAATTTCATAGTCTTATGGTTCTTTATCTGATCATTCTCTTTCATTCTTTAAGACATTAATACTACCTTCAATAGATAATTCTTGTTGAGACTAGTTAGATTCTTCAACTTTATTTACAAGTTCATTTTCATGCTCTAAAGGAGGAATATGATGGTTTATATCCTATATTTGTTCCATTAATTCATGGTAAAACTAATGACATAATTCATTTTAATCTTATTTCTCCTCCATTTCTTTCTCTTTTTCATCCTTAACCTGATCAACTAACTGTTTGCCTTCTACAACCACATCAATTTCTACATTTTTCTCATCCTCATCTTCAACCCCTCTAAATTGAATCTCTTGGAATAAATAAAAATATCATTTACTCTTATTTTTAACTTGAGCACCCATTTATTTAAATATGAAGGCATCAGTACTACCTTCAGGCTCTAATTAATTAGTGTCAAAGTCATGCCACTATAGTTGGTCCAAACTTCATTTCTCCTCTTCTAAATGGAGTGGTATATCTATAATTATATCCTCATCATATTAACTTGTGTTTTCTTATTCAAGTTCACCTATGATTAAAATCTTCTCCTTTATTATTTGAAAAATAGGCTCTTCTTTCATGATGAAGATAGTGAGAGGGTGAAAAAATTCACCTTGCTTGTAGCTTAAGAGGGTGTCCTTTCAACTAGGGACCTTGAAGGCTATTTTAGTTGGTTATTGGAGAAAGGAGAGAGTGTCTTGAATTTTTTATAAGGAAATCTCATTGAGCTGAGCTAACACCTCTTTTTCTTGAACTAGTTCTTGAACTACCTCAGCTAGCACTTATTCTCTTTTCTTTGTGCCTTCTTTGATTTATTTCCATGAGGGGAAAGCATAAGGATTGGCCACCTTCTAATTTTCCTAAATGGGTGTGGGAGAGTGTGGTTTCAAAATAGAGGTTATGACACAATCAGGTTCATTAGCATAAGATAATATCAATGATGGTATGGCTTGATGTTCCTTAAGTAAATGGTTTTTAATGACTTGTTTGTCTCTTAAAAAAGATGAGGTTTGATAAGGTGGGCTAAGGGGATAGGTTTGAGCATGAATAGGAGTAGGAAAGGGTATTTTGGGTCTTAGGTTGGATTCTCTCTATCTTAAAAACAACTAATAGTAATTTTCTTTTCTATCTTGGTCTTACCTAGTCAAGTATTCCTCCTAAAATCTCAACTCCTACTCCTGAACATAATCTTGGTGTTAAAGATTTTATTATTGCCTATATCACTCTTCTTCCCTTGTAACCTCTCTTAATTCCTTTTCAAGATCAAGCCATACCTCCCTAAGTCTCCTTTCTATTTGAATAGAGAAAGGATTTTTTTTTACAAAGATGATACATTAAATCTTGAGGGCCACTGAGGGTGAAGCTATGAACATTGATAACTTGATATGAAGGAATACGATAGAAATAACATGAATTTTGGTCAAATAGGGAATGATACATACCAAATAATGGTGATTAGACACATGTACTACTTTTATTAGCTAATGTTCTAGTGGAGTCACCATTGGTGTTTGCAAATGTACCTCCAAATGCTGATTACATTGAAAGGCAACACCAATAACCTTTCAGTGATATGAAGAATGTAGCAAAGTCCCACTAGGTATGCCAAAAATTGTTCTAGGCTCAATTTTCACCATTGGAGAGAGTTTTTCAAGCTCACTTCAATTGATCTACATAATGGGAACAACTCTAGGTTGTGGGTCACCTATAATGGGTGTGAAACTCTAGATAAGGCCAACTTCTTCTTGATGCTCACCTAAACTAATGCAAATCACTAAGAAAAAGGGTTAGAAAGGGTTTAAGGTATCCTAAGGAGGCTAAAGGGTGATGAAAAAAAGTTAAATGGACACTCATATAAGCTTGAACCCACACTGGATTAGCATAAGACACTTATAGCTCACACAACCTCACAATATCACTAATTGCATTAATATTTCATAGAAAAGGTTCAAATAAAACACTAATCTAGACTTGTAAATAGATTGAAAACACCTTGAAAGAGGTAAGCAAAAGGAAAATGGATTAAGAAGATTTTCCTTCACAAATTCATCATACACAAGCATACTAAGCACTAATCAAAAGTAAGAGGTAGGCAAAGAGTTCATCTTATTACTTCAAAAGGTAGTTATTATAATATTTTGATAGGATTTAACCATATCAAATGAGTAAAATTTTTCAAGAGTTTCAATGAGTATCCTTGTCCCATAAAATAATGAAAGATTCTAAGGGTTGAGAGCCCACTCAATGGGAATGAAACTAGGATATATATGAGAAGGGAGAGAGAGAAAGTGAGAAGATGCCATTAGAGAGGGAACACACCAGCTCTAATCATTAATTGATCTTGAATTTCCACCTTTTTTATCAATCAAGACACTGATCATGGCTTACCAAGTGGAAAGGTCACTTAAGGCTTTGAGGACAAATTGAATGTTCCTATCTATTACTTTTAACCACCAGATCCTTTTCTTGATCCTTCATGCCATCTCCTACTAAATTCAAAACTTTCATGCTTATGGATCTGATATAATAATGACTTTTTCTACTTTAGATGGATATTTTTTGAAAATATGGCCATTCTAAAAGATGAGGATCCTCTTCATAATCATAGATATCTACCCTTGATCATATTTGGACCCAGATCTTTTTTATAGATGGAAACCCAATCTCCTTTATTACTTTTCCCATAGCCACATATATCAATACAGACATATATACTATATATCTTTACTCTTGATCTCTATTAGGTCTATAAGACCTATTTTTTCCTCCGAGTATCTATAAAAAATGAGGACTCACCATATATAAGTCTTTCTTCTATGAATAGTGAACATAGCCACATAATGAACCCTATAAGCTTTAAAAGATGGAACCTATATGTTATAAATATATGAACCATAAGTCTATATTTAGATTCAATGGTTTCCCTTTATATTATTTTAACCTAAATACATCATTGTGTCCTTTTCATGGTGTTTGATTGATCTTTAATGACAATGGGATGACCCCTATAAGACCTTGTTTGCTTAGGTCAAAAACTAGTTCTTCATTTGATTTTGGTCATCAAATATTGTTTGGGACAATCAAATTACTCCAACCTATCTTCATTCCTATTTGTCTCATATATCCTTTAGATTATATCTTAACCATTTAACCTCTTGTGTACAGTAGGATCAATTTGTAAGAATGAATGTGGTCCATTAGTTTACTACTACTGAAGATCTTTTGACATGTTGATTTGAGCTTACACCATTAGATCAAGATATATGAATGAAATTAAACCATAAGAGTTTCCTAGATGCACCATTTGAACTCAAATGGCAAACTCATGAGTCCAAAATTTTATGTATGTGTGCATGTATTTGACATTCTTATAAATGTTTTTGACATTTGTACGATCATCATTAGGATTTTTGAACCCCAACGATTATTCTCTGTGGTCTAAATTTGACATCCATATGCCCATAATTTGATGTTCACATAACCATCATTGATTTCTATGTGACTATCAATCTTTTGGACCCTAATAGATAAATGTTGAGCTTTATTTTGACATCCGTGTGAACATTCTATTCTATAGTTTCAACTTTGAATGCTTATAACTTGAGCTAAAGAAATTTTCAAGGTATGAAATTTTTAGGATATGATCTTGGCATGAAGGACTCTATGGTGATGTAATATTTTAATTCACAGGGGATTTCTAAGGTGAATTTATTAAACACTTAAATATGTTGGTCCGTTTACTTTTGCATGACATCCTACTAATGGTCTGGTTCTTAAACTTGCACATCTCATCTTTTGATCATTATTTCAAGGTCTATATTATTTTATAAGGCTTGTAAAACCTATTTCATGCTCCTAAATGCTATGACCACCATGGAGACTTACTTTCCTGAATCTAGATAATTTAATCTTTAAGTTAACTTAAAGTGCTTCAAAAGCTTTGGAGGCTGCATGAGATATCTTCTCCTACTATTGGATCCTTTATTCAAGACGGACTCTTCTCAGCTCTTTGCTCCACACTAAGACCTCTAGGATATTTACTATAATGTCAATTTATTTATGTGGGCCAAATTTTTGACAATAGTGACATTATCATGTGTATAATACTAGATTTTAGTATCTAAACCATGATAACATTTTCAAACTCTATATCCTTAGGGTTTTCTTAAATAAACGTAAAATATAGTTTTTGTTGAGCCAATTTGTATTATGGGCATGGTGTTTATGGTTTTCATAGGTTTGTTCTCATCATATGAAACCTTCAACATAAGAATTATGTTGATACTAAAAATTTGGCATGGTTTCTTCAAAAGGTTGTGGATGACACTAGTTATGTTATCACCATCACTTATTTAATATTTAGAAATTGAAATTTAAAATATTTTTTAATTTATCAAATGATGACCTACTTTAATATGTTCACTTATACCCTTATTCATCCATTTCAAGAGTCTAGTGAATTTTAAATTTTAGTTTTTAGAGTATAACTAAACTAGGTATTCAATACAAAGTTTCTGTGGAAACACTCTACACATTGATGGTGTATCATCTCACCATTTCAAACCCATCTGGAAAAAATTCAAAAATAATTTTAAAAAATAATAATGTACAAAAAGTATTCATAGAAATTGTCTACACTTTCTTAATTTCATCATTATTTATATGATACATCAAATAATCCCAATTATAAAAATTATCATATATAATACCATTGAACTCTTCAACTACCTACAACGGTAATTAATAATTTATATTTAAATAGACTATCCTGAAAATAAAAAACTCCTCATATGACATAAAATACTCATGTTTATTGACAGAAATAAAAACACCATTAAAAAAGAAAATAGACTTAGGATCACTACTACACATGGTCAATGAAAATTCCTCTTTATAGTGTCAATACATCCATTTCTTAGAAAAATTCTCCCCAGTATTTTTATAAATTAAATACATCAAAAACGTTTTCTATGCTTACTTGATAAAATGACACAATCTTCACCAATTTTAAAGTAATCATCCAATTTATTTTATGATTTCACTTCCAATTATATAACATGCATATTGTTAAGCTCAATGAACTTGGATTTATTTTTAGTAATAGAATCACCCCTATAGTTAAAGAGTTATGTGAAAAGAATGAATTTTAAATAATTAAAGTCATATACATTTTATAGGTTTTCTTGGAGGTGTCTCTATCTAAGATAGACCCATACCATGTTGAATTAATATACAAGTCATAGTCATTGATAACTAATGTGAAATGGGGTGGTAATGGGGTAATAAGATTATTATTATTTAAATAAACAATAAGATTTTCAGATTTTTTTTAGCATGGTTTGTAATTAATAAGCTTGTAAAGGAGAAAAAATGAGTGGTTAACCTAAATCCTTTTCTCCCTCTATTCATTCATGCATTTTAATGTCATTAATGCACTGGATAGAAATATATATTTTTGATTCATGGTGGTAAATAAATTGAAACAACCTTAGTTGTATGTCAATTGTTTGCACTGGTCATTGAATATCAAACAATGATAAAATATGGATGCATGGATGTGTGACCATGATGTGATGAAAGTGGCATGGAATTATATATTTCTATATTACTTGATATTGAATCCAATAGATAATTTTTGGTTGTTTTATATCAATTGATATCCAAATATGGATGCATGGAGTTCACATGTAGATTTTTTTCTAATTTTTTTAATTTATAAAATAATAGAGCATATTAAGAGAAATAAGAGAGAGTTATAAGAGATCTATAAAATATATAAAAAAGAAGGTTATAAAATGAATAAATAAGAGAGATACAAAAGTGAGAGCCATCAACCCATATACACCCCACATGGAGTGACTAATATGAATAAAAGAGATATAAATGATCTAAGTAAATATGTGAAAAATTTCTACATATGAAAATGAGAGAAGACATTAAAAATGTATGGAGTTATTTATTCTCCTATAAATTCTATCACTGTATCAAAAATTTAGTGTAAATTTACAACCATAATTCAATCAAATATAAATACAACTTAATAGCTCAACTAGTCAAATCTTACAAAATAAAAATATAAAACATAAATTATAGTTACAGATTACTTGTAAAGATAAAAAGTGTTTGGATTGAGAAAGACCACCATCCAAATTTGTACAACATGGTGAAAATATTAAAATACTAACTTTTTTTATAAATTGTAAAAGATTATATTGGTATTTCTAATACTTTTGAGATGACATACATCTAGAAGGTGCATTGAATAAATGTTGGCCAATTATGTTGAAACTACAGCTGCTAATAAACTAAAAACCCCTTTAATAATTTTTTTATGTATCATTTAAAACATAATTTAGTCTATAAAAATGATCATTTAGAGCCCATTTATTTCCACCTCAATTTTGATATCCCAACTATTCATTGCAGTAAAACTAAAATCCATAATTTTAGTATTATATTGATAAAAATCAATAAAAAAATAGAATCAAAATAAAAATACTCATTTTTTGCAATCATATTTTATAATTTATCTCTAATTTGTAATAAATAATATAAATACTAAAAATAAAGATAGAATATTTCAAAAAACTTCACCCTATTTGATTTTTAACAAAATTTTTAAATATTTTGTAATCACTTTTTTTCTAATTGTAGGTGTCACTGCTATAATTGTATGATAAATTTATAATTATTATGATTGAATCAAACTACATGAAAAATATGATTTGTGGAATCATATTTGTATGTTCATTATCCCTTTCTTTTTTTGTATCAGAATAATTGAATTTCAATGACTTTTAGCCTATCTAAAAGATCAATGTCATTATGGTAGTCAAAAATTTTATTGCCATACTTATTTCTTATTCTTTGAGCCCTTCCAATGAACTAATTCCCATAAAAAACCATGATTTATATTTTTATGGATACCTTTTTCTATTAAATTCTACTATAGCTATAGACTCCCTCTCAAACAACACACTATAATATAAAATAATATAATCCCAAAACAAATTTAAAAGCATTTTGTTGGATCCCTCTCACATAGTCATAAGTAGACCCCATTTCTCACTTTGGTTAACCATATTTCAATAGCATCATAATACCATTAAACTAACTTTATATATATATATATATATATATATATATATATATATATATATATATATATATATATATATATATATATCCATATCGCTATCATAAATATCCACCACCATTTTGATAGTTTTATTGGCATTTCCATCAAAGGAATTTAAAATATTGTCTAAGTCTTACCTCCAATCACTTTCTATTGTTTGATAATCATTAACATCAAGTACCATTTAAGGTGAATATTTGAGTTCAAAATTGAAATGGTTTGGGAGAGAGACAACTAATTCATGTTTATCCAAAACATAAATTATATATATTTTCAATCCTCTAGCCATGGTTTAATAAACCAATAAGCCTCTAGCTATTTTGATATTCATTTCAAGACTTAATAAAATGTCTTGTGCATCTTCTAATCCATTCTTAAGGGATTATACAATTTTATCATTGTAAGCACTCATATTTGGTATTAGACACTTGATAATGTCATTTTTACTAAGCATTGATATACTTGATTTGTGAACAAATAATTGAGTATTGCTCACTCTCTCTCTTAAAAATTAACTCATTTATGGCTTTGATATTCCTAGGTTATCATTGATGTTACACATGATTTCCCTAGTCTCTACTTGAACAACTTATTATCATACTTAGACTATATATGAATATGGATTGACTATTTCATTATTTATAGACACCAAGTTTTCTTTATATGTATTTGGTATTTTAGATCCATCTGCATGGGCTAGATTTGTCTGTGTGACCTTTACCAATTATTTTATTGAATTAAATCCTTCATATGGGCTGGCCTATACATTTCACACATCGGTGTAGAGGTAAATTAATTAAATATTTTGATATTTATTGTAGAGACATAAATTTGGTCATACATACTTGCTAATTATATTTATTGACACATCCTAGATCACATGACTTGTGAAAAATCAAATGAATCTTATTTTCCATTCCTTTAAGTGTTAATTACATATGCGTGATTGACCCTTTTTTCCATCATTACTACAAATAAATTTCAAATTCAAATGCTTAAGTTAATTAATATCGTTATGATATAGGGCCTATGCCTACAACCTTCTTATTTATCATCTTGAATTTAATTTATTGACTTATATCCTTACTCTTATCTTTGATATATGATACTTATTACAAGTAATTTTTTACAATTTGACCTCTCTTAATAAATTTATCTTCTTTAGGCTCAGTATGATTATTATGCATATGTTCTCTCTCTCTCTCTCTCTCTCTCTCTCTCTCTCTCTCTCTCTCTCTCTCTCTCTCTCTCTCTCTCTCTCTCTCTCTCTCTCTCTCTCTCTCTCTCTCATAATTATATCCACTCCATCATTGTCATATACACACACACACTCAAGGCTACCTTCTCCATTCTTATTTATAACTTACTCAAGATCATTTAACTACATAGGTCTCAAGGCCTCTTTCATATTTACATGTTTATAAACATATAAAAAAATATCTCATATTCATTAATATACCTCTATAAATTTTTTTTAAATATCCAAACCAATAACCCAAACCTCAAACAAAAACTTTTCATACAATACACTTTTCCTCTCTTGAAGATTATATCCTTGTAACCCCTTTTTTATGCTTATCCAAATAGTTTGACCAATATAGAGGGTTTCATGATGATATAAAAATATTTTTGGAAACTCTTTATCCTTATTCAACTCCACCTAAAGTTGTAAGTTTCAAATCAAAATGTAGAGCCCTTAACTCAACACCTCTTTCACCTAATTAGGCCTATTTAGCCATTATGCAAGCATACAATTCAAAAATATGTATTGTACAATTTGGTAAGGTCTAAAAAATATTTAATAATTAATATTTCTCATTAAAATAAAATTTATTACAAAGTTTTATGATTTTATAATGGTGGGAACTCAAGATAAATGACCTATAATATTTAAAACCCTAGCTAGTTGTATATAGGCCTATACAAGACCGAGAGGGAATAAATAGGTTATAATGAGTTTTGGAACTTTTAAAATGATTCCAAGACTTGTGTAGTCATGTAAAATTAAAAATTATACAACTTTAGTATGGATATGACACCTAATCCATAGGTCCTCTTGGTGGCTCACACAACTCTTCTAGGCTACTTCTTTCACTAATTCCCAATCATCCAAAGCTTTTTAGACTTATCCCTTTCAAAAACAAGCAACATTTTTATGCCCATATCCATCCCCCTAGGTCTCATCCCCTTAGGACAATAATTACAAAATAAGATAGGAGATATAGAACCTAGGGTGTCCTATTTTTAGTGTTATTGTCCATGTTCACTTTTGCCTCTAACAGTCAGATTCTTTTAGTTCCTTATCTTTTTATCTGTCAACCTAACACAAATTAATTTAACCCATGATAATTATTTAACCCATAAAATTCCATTAAAATTCCATTTATAAGAGTTAACACTCATTTATAAAAGAAGTACACTGTAGTACTCTTCCCTATTCTTTGCACACAACCTTCCAACATTGTTTCAAGCCTACTCAAGTAATTACACCTATCCCTAGCCAAATGAAGCACATCTAATTTTTAATTATAGTTAAATTTATCATACACAAATTTCACCAAGCACTTCAATTAGAGAGCTACATTATCTTGATCCCTCTTTAGAGTATTGGTATGTAGGTAATGTGCCCACACATGGGGTGTGAAGTGCATCTAGTGTATCCCTTACAAAATAACCCCTTATCTCTCTTTCCAAAGTTTGCATTCAAGTTCAAAAACTAGGAGATCCTAAGGTTTTTAAAGATTAAAATTGGCACACAATGAGCTCTATGATATTCTAGACCCTAAAATTTTAGTGATAGGGTAACACAGGTATTTTGAACAAAACTTAAAAAGATTTCAACCTTAGGAAAATAGTGATAGAATAGGACTAAAATGTTAGACAATAGAATGTCCTATTTTTGGCACTCCTGTCTAATCAGGAAATGAAGTCTAGAGACATATTTTTGATTGTTTCTCATCCTTGCTCCTCCAGTATTAGACCTTGTCTTACTCCAGATAAGTAGGAATAAGCTAAGTTATAATCTCTCTCTCCCTTATATATTTAGAAAAGGCAAAAATACTATCTATTTACACAAATCAATAATTTAATAAAATCATATTTATTTATTGATTTACTTTACTTATCCCCTTTATTATTTAGGAATATAACTTTAGTATTTTGAAAACAAGAAAACATTTGGTGAATCCGACTTACTTTTAATTTTCACATAAAAACTCTAAAAACCCTAGGGCTAATTATTTTTGATTTTTTAAAATATTTTCTTGAATTTAAAAATAAAAAAATACAAATTAACTGAAATATTTTCAATAAATTCACCCAAACCCTATTTTGCACATACTAGGTCATATTTGCATACAAACACTTTTAAACCACTAGGAAAATATATTTCTAATTTTACAAATATTTTCAAAATTTTCATAAATTTTTCAGGATAAATTATAAAAATTTATAATTTTTTTTTCAAATTATTATACTAATTTTAAAAATAATCTTTTCAAACCTTTGTTTCATTAACTAGTTCCCAGTTATTTTTCCAAGTTTTTCTAATCATTTTTTGCATTTTAGTTAAATATTTAAATCATAAAATCAATTTCAAAATTAAAAATTCATAGTATTTTGCATAAGTAATTCTAAACAATATTTAGATGCATATACTAGCACCTTTTTAATTCTTGTGGTATCACCTTACATATTTGGTAGCTCAATATCCTTTTTGCACAAATCCCAATTCACTATTTTTTAGACATTACATTTCTTATATTTAGTACTTTCCATTTCTAGCATTATTCATATTAATTTTAACATATTGCAAAACATTTAAAAACATTTCAAATTATTTTCCTACTTTACCTATGGCCCAATATACCAGTTTTGATGAAATTAATAAAAGAGAACTTTAAGAACTCTTAACCAAACAACCAAATATGCAAGATGACATGCTTAGAATTTTAAAAGAACACCAAAAAGTAACCAATGGGCAATCTTCTCAAACCATAGAGCAACCAGTTGAAAATAACACTACGGGGGAAACTATGTCTCAACAACCCCTTATAGTAGCCCAACCTTCCATGCCACCAATTGTAATTAGTATATCCCTATCTACTGATGTGGTAGCCCTTGTGCAAGAGATCCAATCTATTCAATCCAAGGTGAAACATCTTTAGCAAGTTACCAATAGACCTACATAGGCTTCGGATTCTTTTTCTCTTTTACATACACCATTAGCATGTCACATTACTTCTACACCCTTACCACTAGTCTCTTTTTAATCCAATCTCACTCTATATGATGGTAAGCATGATCCAGAGACACATCTAGGAGATTTTCACATAGCATGCTTGGATTATGTACCCAATGACTTGCTACTTACCAATATATTTCCATGAAGCTTAAAGGATTATGTTTTATAGTGGTTTTATAGTCTACCAAATTAGTTAGTCACAACATTCAATCCTTTAGAAGACACATTCCTAGCACATTTTAGTATCAACATTGGTGATAGGGTTTCATATGCATAGATTTCATAGTAGAAACAAAGGTCAAATTATCCCCTCACAAATTATGTTCTTAGATACAAGACTATTCTGGCTAAACTAACTAGCCCCATGGTTAATCAAGAGCTATAGGACATATTCAAATAGAGATTTCTACTAGAATTACATAAATATATTATGTTCAAAAGATTATCTTCTTTCAATGAATTGTGTTATACACTAAAGGGAAGAGAATTCAATATACTTTCAATGTTCAAACTTATGTATTCAAGTATCTTAGACATAACTAATAAGAGTAACAACAAAGTCCCATACAAGGTCAAAATCAATGATAATAATAATTAGAATCAACCAACAGTTGATGTAGCTTTTGAGCCTCCTCAGTGTGTGGTTTTATTAGCACCTCCTCATCATGCATTTACCAATCTACTAGTTTATCTACCTAGGGTTTTATAGTAGTTATTGGAATGTAACATCATCACTCTCCCTCCTATCTTGGAAGCAGATCCAACAAAGCCTCTTCTATATGGATATGATCATCATGAATTTTTTGATTTTCATAGGGCACTAGGCCATATATTAAACAAATACATTAGTTTGTGACATAAGATACAAGATTTGATTAATGATAATCTACTTGATCTGGGAACTTTAGTTAATCCTCCAAAGGTAAACCCAACATAGGATAGAGATTTTAAAATATTTTAAGATCTATTTACACAACTTTATAAATAAGATAAAGGTGACACATTAGGTGTTCACCATACATACCAGGAACCTTTAGTTGAGTCACATCCTTTGAGTGGTATGAAAGGGGTTTATGAGTATAGAGTTCTAACCAAACCTTCGATATCTTTTTTAAATCATGAGATTGTCAAGGATAATATAGGTTACAATGCACTATTTATCAAAGCACATATTTAGAATCAACATATTCCTAGTGTACTCATTGATAATGGTTTTTATCTTAACATGTGCATTTTCACACTTATTCAACATTGGGGTTACTCAAATCAAGATATCACTTTGAAAAATATAGTTATTAGTGGTTTTAGTGTGCATATACAAAGTTCATTGGGTGAGATAGTACTTCCATTATAGGTTGGTCCTACATATGTGGCCACACCATTCACTATAGTTCCCAATGAAGGAGTTTTTGACATATTACTTGGTCAACCATGGATTCAAACACTTAGGGTAGTACCTTCTGTAGTTCATAGATGATTGAAATTCATTCACACTAATTAGGTTATTATAGTTGGCAGAGTTCCTTATGAGTCACCACTCCCCACTTCAGAGCCATCTACTAGCTTACAATGACTAGTTCCAGTTCTTCCACCTATTTCATTTTCCACTCTAGTTTTAGTTTAGCTTCTAGTTCATAGTCACACATAGTTGTGGCATCCATATCTAGTATAAAGGGTTCATACACCCCCATAATTTTAGGATTTTAGATATATTCCATCTATAGTGTTCACACCTATAGTAGTTACATTATGATCTCATATAATTACATAAAGATCACTTGTTCATAGAGATTCTTCTCCTACTTTCAAATGGGTCCCTAAGAGCTCTAAAATTACATCTACTTCTTAGAGTGATAAAGGCACCACACATTCAATTTCCACTTCATATATTTTAGAGTAGTTACAATATACATAGATTTTAGTTAAATAATCTCAGACACTCTATTGTGCCTTATGATCATGCATGATCCCATTATTTCACATAGGACACCATGACAAGGGGTCTCATCTAAGACTCATTGGTTAGTATGATTTATTTCTAGAATTGATTGTACATATTATCTCCTACTTGATTGTACATAGTTCAAATATTTTCAAAAATACAAAAACAATATAACACTTCAAAAATATAAAAACATTCAAAAATTTGCATAAACACCAAAAACGTGTTTTGATTGTATGCATCATCCATGTTTACATTAATAATATCATGATAGGACTTAAATTTGATATTTCATGATATTTTATGTCAATTTATGTACATTACCATGCTTCACTTAATCCTCTTTGAGTGTGTGCAGTGACATCCAGCTATTTGATTTCTTCATTCTACCCATTGAGGGGGTATTATTACTTCTAAATTCATGACATACATCACTATACACACCCACTGGGGGAATATTATACATGAATACACCTTCCAAGTTATGTCATTCCTAGACTACACACTCTGAGTTATCATATTGATTCACATTCCTTACTAGATTACACAGATTACTACATCAATATTTCACTAGTACCTAGCACTTGTGTATTTATTAGTATATACCTAGTATTGTACTACACATGTTTTGCATACTTTAAAATTTGATTTTATTAGTTAGATGTGTTTATGTCTTACAATTATTACTCTTTCTTTCATTCCTTGCTTAGTGTAGCTTGTGTGATTGTGTTTATAGTTCCAAGTTGTCTCTTGCTTGTACCTTAGGACATTTTCCAATGTCCTTTAATTTTATTCATGTGTGTGCCTTTGGACATATACCAATGTCCTTTTTTTTTAATATTTCATGTGCTTATGGATCTCATGCCAACTTTACTTGTTCACTTGTATGTGTATGTGGCATTTGAGCATGCCTTCCATGCTTATCTTCTAGTTTGCGTGACATGTGTCAATGTCCCTTATTTACATGGCCCCTTGGATACCCTTGTATACTTATTATTTCTTTCTTCATATGCTTTTTATCTTATTTTTTCCTCACTATGTGAAATGCCATGATTCTAATCATGCATTTATCTTGATTCTTGGATGCCATGATGGACATCATGCTCCATTCCTTCATGCTTACTAACAAACTAACAACTAACAACTAATATCTAACATTAACAGTCTATTTTAGTATCATGCACATGTTTTTACATTAGTATATCTATCAAGGCATACCCTTATTGATCTAATAATATATAAATTCAAATATTGATATATCTTGTTAAATATTCAATGATATATATTGTATCTATACAACTTAGCATACTTGTAGTAATCCTTTTCTTCTGAGGGTAGTCATGGTAGGTTCATCATTCCTACCCTTAAAAGAGGGGGAATAAAATATGGGTTTGTCATATAAATAAAACATCCTAATATTAAAAATAATATCATTTAAAACACTTAGTATAAATCTAGAGATCAAACTGATCAAACTAGAATAGAAAAATAGTGACAGTTTCAAATCAACAGTCAATTTTCACACCAAAAAACAACACCAAAAATGGATAGTAGTGCCAAAAATAGGGCTATCCACATTTTGGTGCTCCTATCTAGGAATAAAAACACTCAAGGTTTCCAAAAATAGGCAAAAAGTTTAGTTTAGGGATAGTTTTTGCACTTTCAAATCAGTTAAATTTAGAAAATTTAGTATAGTTTTCTCATATATATAGGGGGTTATCATGCATAATATGATGGTTCTCACTTTATGTTTAGATTAGGTAGTTGGCATAACTTCCAAATCATAATCCATGTTCTAGACATCAGTGATTGGGGGTAATGTGCACAACACATTGATCTTATTTTCTTTTTTAGTTTAGTTTATTCCAGGCATTCTTAGTATTTACGTGCCTTACTCCATTTATAGGTGGTTGGCATCACATTTGAGTTAAAATTTCATACAATTTTAGATTTCTAAGTACTTGAATTCTTGATTTGGCTTTCACATAAGCATTTTAAATTTTTTTGAGAGAGGCTTTCATACAATCCTATCCTCCATCTTTCAAAATGGCCAAGGATGGCCTAGTTTCTAGCATATATTTAGGCTATACATGCCACATTGTCAGATTTCCAAAACATCCATGGGCTCCATGAGCCATCTCATATGACATCTATTATATACCAATAACAATTCATAGCTTCACTTCATGGGGTAAGCATGGAGCCAAAGTTCTAGCTAACCTTTGCATTCTTGAGCCACCTATTCAAGAGGGATTGGACACATAGTTCAGACATCAGTTAGCACATGTATGATTCATTAAATTCACATAATTGGTGATGATGGAGCCAAAGGGATAACATTTTCATTCTTGAGCCACTTTCTAAGGAATTGAGCACTCAAATCCATTCATGATATTACTCTTGATTCAACACACACTTTGCATCATTTAGCACATTCCAACATCAAAATAGGTTTTGCATTGGTTCAGGTACCCTATGAGGTGTATTCATTCATTTCTTTTCCTCTTAATTAGCTCTTATACATTTTTATTTTAGATATAGCATATCTATTAAGAATTGAACTACTTTATGTTTTCATCATACATCCACAATTTATAGTGTGCTCTCTCTATGCACATCTAGCATCACAAAGCTTCATAAGCTTTACCCTTATTGCTAGGTTTAGGTATGCTTCTTATTTTATTTTATCCTAGTATTTCACTTTGTTGCATCACTAGAATAAAGGGGGGGGATAAATTTAGTCATGTAAAATGTTAAATTATATGACTTTAGTAGGGATAAAACACCTAATCCATAGGTCCTTTTATTGGTTCACACAACCCTTATGAGATACTTCTTTCACTAACTCCCAATCATCCAAAGCTTTATAGACTTAGCCCTTTCATACCCAGGTAGCCCTTTTAGGCCCAAATCCACCCCCCTAGGTCTCATCCCCTTAGGACAAAAATTCCCAAATAGGATAGGAGCACTAGAACCCAGGGTGTCTTGTTTTTGGTGCTATTGTCCAAGTTCACTTTTTCTTCCAATGATAAAATTATTTTAGTTCCTTATATTCTTCCCTATTAGTCTCATATGAATTCATTTAACCCATGATCATTAATTTCCCTATAAAAGGCCATTAAAAATTTATTTAGAAGGGTTGACACTCATTTACAAGAGGGAAACAAGAATACAAGAAAGTACACTCAATAAATCTTCCCTATTATTTACACATATCCTTCCAACATTATTTAAGGCCTACTCAAGTCATTGCACCAGTCCCTAGCTAGTTGAAGCACATCCAATTTCTCATTCTAGTTGCATTGATCATACACAAATTACAACAAGCACTTTAATGGGAGAATTACATTAGATTGATCCCTGTTATAAGTATTGGTATGTAGGTGGTGTGCACACACATAGGGTGTAAAGTGCTTCCAATGTATCCTTTACACACTAACCCCTTCTCTCTCTTTCCCAAGTTTACATTCAAGTTCAAGCACTAGGAGATCTTAAGGGTTTTGAAGATTAAAATTGGCACACATTGAGCTATATGAAGTTATAGACCTTAAAATTTTAGTGATAAGGTAACATAGGTATTTTGAATAGAACCCAAAAAAAATTTAGACTTAGGACAATATCACCAAAATAGGACTACATCACTGAACAATAGGGTGTCCTATTTTCGGTGCTCCTATCTAATCAAGAAATGAAGTCTAGAGACTTATTTCTAACTATTTATTATCCTTGATCCTCCAATATCAGACCTTGTCTTAGTCCTTATTAGTAGTAATAAGCTAAGTTTTAATCTCTCTCACTCCCTCCTATATTTATGAAAGTCAAAAATACTATTTATTTACACAAATTAGTAGGTTAATAAAATCATATTTATTTACTGATTTACATTGCTCAACCACTTTATTATTTAGGAATATAACTTCAATATTATAAAAATAATAAAACAACTTGGAATAGGTCTTACCCACTTTTTCTTACATCTTATACAATGGCTATTTGTCTTGATCTATTACAAAATGGATATAACAAGCACAAATGTAGTAATATGGCTTCTCTTATAGGACTATATAGGTCGAGGGCTTACTAAAATGGATAACAAAGTTTTTAAGGAATTTAAATCTAAAATAATGCTTGGATAAGTTATTTATTGAGTTTATCAACTTATCTAACAATTATTAGAATTTTATATATCATGAAATGTTCTCTAAATGCAACTAATCATAGTCTAGGAATAATGGAGGACCGTGTACACAAGAATAGAAGTTTAAAGTGATTCTTGTACTCTAAGTGTAACCTAAACATCAAAATAGACTTATTAGGATTTAATAAATATCATAAACACTAATTAAGGCTCAAATACCTCTTAACACCTCATATCATTAAATGTAACTCAAAATAACTCTTGGTTATCTTCCCTTCTTGACTGTGTTGATAGAGTTTTCAAAGATTTCATTTGGAATCCTTCCTTTGTATATAATTAATGATGATCCACACTATTAAAAGTGAAAAAAATAGTTGGGAATTACTTACCTACTAACAAATTTTGAGATTCTAACACCCTCAAACATTCATCAAATTCTTGATTCTTAAACTGTGTATACATATAATTCTTTCTTATGGACTGTGTAATGTATGAATCCAATATTATTTTGAAAACTAATGTTAGGAATATATTATAATAAAATATATCACAACATAATATTTATCAAATTTCATGATTCATACAAATACTCCTACAAAGCATTCTTTTTATATTTATCTCAATGCATACAAAATAGACATTTACATAATTTTAATAAGAGACAAAATTCTAAATATTTCATCTTTATTATTGTTTCATCCATTATAACCCTGAATAATTCCAATACTCCTATAATACCATACTATACATATAAACTAACAAATTCATCCTTTTATTATTCTTCCCATGCCAAAACATGCAAATAAATATCTTTTTCTTGCCAACTTCACGCAAGTGATAGTTAAAAAATGCTAAATTCTTGGATTTACCTTTTTTGGATAATTATTTCACATTGGAAAACATTCATACACATTAATATAGCATATATATGGACCATATTCAAAAATTAATTAACCTTTGCATACCCTAAAATATCCAAATTTCCATTCTAGCCTAGTTAGTAAATTCAAATTTTAAATTTTTTAAATTTGGGAATTTGTGAGGGAAACTTGAAAAAGGATAGAAAAACACATATTAAAAACTTATAAAGACTCTAAAACACCCTAAAATAATATATAATACCTAAAAAACCTATCACAAACCAATTTTTTTCATTATGAACCCCTAAGACATATTTACATACTTTCTAACTATTGATTATCTGCATTATACTCCCCTAGTGGGGAAATTTTAGATCTTTCTCAAATGATCTTTATCCACATTATTTATTAATTTCCAATTATTCATCTTATGATTCTCTAAGATCCTATTATTATTTCTTCTCTTCTATTTTTATTTTCTCCTTAGTTGATGCCTTTGTATTTGCCTTCTTGTCTTGTTTTACTTCTTTGTCAACTCATCCTCTATATTGATGAAGTATAGGACCTTTTGTAAATACTTAATCAATTCGTCTTATATCTTATATATATCTCACTTCTCTCCATCATGATTTGATTCTAATTTTTGGTCCTCATTCTTTAATTTTTCTTTTAAGTCATAACTTTCTTCTTCAATTGACATGCTTGGTTATTATACTCTTGGATAGTCTTGCTTCTCAATCATGTTTTCTCCTTCATTCTTAAGTTCTCATGGTTACCTATACTCTATTTTCCATTTAAACTTATAAAACTTTCCTTGAAATATTATTTATTATCCTCTTCATGACATTTCACCTTCTCATGTTGAGTATTTTTGTTGCATTGATCATCTTGAAATGGCATTTCATTGACCAATTGAAGTTCATCATACTAAAATATTGTTTGACAACTCTTTGTTTTTTTATAATTCATAACATGAATCAGCTCAGATGTAACATCACCTATTGAATAGGTGAACTTATTACCTTGTTCTTTCTTCCTTTATTTTCTTTTGAGCTTACTTGTTTGAGGCTCTCCTTCCATGAGCCTTTGTTCTTCACCTCTTGGCATGCTTATTGGACTAGTTCTTAGGCTAAGGTTGCCCTATCTTTGTTACCTAATTTCTATAATACTATTATTACTTCTTTTAATCTACTTAGGAATTATATTTTACTCTTCCCAACATGCATTGTCTCTCCAATATATTCCTTTAAGAGGATCATGGTTGTCCTCCTCTTTCCTTAGCTCTATCATGAGCTCTAGTGCATCATAGCTTCTTAACTAATTGAGATACTTAAATTTTCATTTTTATATTTGATTTCATCATTAACTACCATAATTATTTTCTTAATCAACTAAAATGAATATATTCCTTGATTACCTTTACTTGTCACTTTGTTTGGCTCCTCTTGTGTTAATGCTTGTTCATCTCTCTGGTTACAACTCATAGATTGATTATACTTTTTTGACCTTATGTAATCTATAATTTAATATAATTGAAGTGTTATTATAGGAAAAATGTTTATTGGATTTTTTATATTCATTCCTTCAATTTGGATTTCTATCTCTATCTTATTTTTGATATCTTGAATCTTATCTATTATTTGATTTAGTAAATCCAATAGGTCAACTTCATATTCTTATATCAATGCCTTACGACTCAAATCCTATTCTTCTTTATGATCTCTCATATATTATGAAATATATTTTAATTGGGATCCATATCCTTTAATTTATATTATATGACATATTTTTTCCTTTTCCCAATCACTTATGGAATTATCCAAGGCTGCCATCTCTATTTGTAATTGACCCCGATTCTTAAAAACAAAGATCTGGTCTTATTTCTCACCTCAAAAATTTCCATTACCTATAAAATATTTCTTACATTTATTTATCCCTTCCAAGAGATGTTTTTCATCAAATTCTAAATATTTTTATCAACATATACTATATCATCATGATTCAAAAACAAACTTTTATTTTCTACCTAATTGATTGCTTCATACAATACAACTTATTAATATTGACCTTCATACTTCTTATCTCCATATTATTGATGTAATCCTTATTATTTTATGTCTTTTATGAGGCATCCTTTATACATGGTTATCTAATCAACCTCTTCTTCCACATAAACATGTTCCTCATGCATGTTCTCCTTCATATTTTCAATCTTTATGTCTTTAGAATGGACTTATTCCTTATTTACTCTTGTACCTGCATTCATACATGACAAGAAATCATTATTTTTAAACATTTGAGGTTTTCTTACCTAAATCTCATCATTCTTAGGTTGATTAGTCTCAATGAGTACCTCTTTATTCACAAGGTGTTTCTCACATTCCTCATATTCACTTCTGATGAGATTTTTCATCTTCTCCTTGAGTTTCTTACATAACAACTTCTTATTCTCATTGTCTCTCATGACAATCTTCCCACTTCTCTCCATGAGTAGCCTTATATGCCACTTAATCCTCTCGTTATTAATAATCTAACCATACCGATAGATTTTTTCTTATTTCATGAGCTCCACAAAAATATTTATCCTATCCAACATTTTTTATATCTCACTCATCTCTTCTTCAACACCGAAACCTCTTTTCTTTGGGTCTTATTCTTATTTTTCCTATAGTGGTAGTCTAACTTAGCCATGCCTTTATTCTCTTTTACCTTCTCTACCTTCATATTCACATGTCCATGTTTGTTTCACCTTGGAACTATGATTTTCACTTATATTACATCTCTTTTATATCTTCTTGAGATTTTTTAAATCTCTCTTCAAGGTATGATCTACAATAAACTTCTCAAATCTCTATTACTATACTTCTGCAATCTTCATTATCATCTCACATAGAAAACTACAATACTCATTTAGCATAAAATTCATGCAACATTGATTAGCATAAAATTTATAAGAGATTACCTTATCTAAAACCAATTTATATTAGTAATATGGCTATAAAATTACTATTTATCACCTTGACTTAGATTTATTGATTTAGATCCTTCATCTTATCTCTCATCTCCAATCCTTCTTACAGGTATTTCCTTATAATTTGACCTCTCTTGATCAATTTCTCTTCTTTAGGATAAATATCCTTGTTATGAATATGGTATCTCTCTCTCTCTCTCTCTCTCTCTCTCTCTCTCTCTCTCTCTCTCTCTCTCTAACTATTGATTATCTACATTATACTCCCCTAGTGGGGAAAATTTGAGCTCTTTCTCAAATGATATTTATCCACCTTATTTATTAATTTCCAATTATTCATCTTATGATTCTCTAAGATCATATTATTATTTCTCCTATTCTATTTTTATTTTCTCCTTAGTTTATGCCTTTGTATTTGCCTTCTTGTCTTGTTTTACTTCTTTGTCAACTCATCCTCTATATTGATGAAGTATAGGACCTTTTTTAAATCCTTAATCAATTCATCTTATATCTTTTACATCACTCACTTCTCTCCATCATGATTTGATTCGAATGTTTGGTTCTCATTCTTTACTTTTTCTTTTAAGTCATAACTTTCTTCTTTAATTGACATGCTTGGTTATTATACTCTTGGATAGTCTTGCTTCTCAATCATGCTTTCTCATTCATTCTTAAGTTCTAATGGTTACCTATACTCTATTTTCCATTTAAACTTATAAAACTCTCCTTGACATATTATTTAGTTTCCTCTTCATGACATTTCACCTTCTCATGTTGAGTATTTTTTGTTTCATTTATCATCTTGAAATGGCATTTCATTAACCAATTGAAGTTCAACATACTAAAATATTGTTTGACAACTCTTTATTTTTTAATAATTCATAACATGAATCAGCTCAGATGTAACATCACTTATTGAATAGGTGAATTTATTACCTTGTTCTTTCTTCCTTTGTTTTCTTTGGAGCTTACTTGTTTGAGGCTCTCCTTCCATAAGCCTTTGTTCTTCACCTCTTGGCATGCTTATTAGGCTAGTTCTTGGGCTAAGGTTGCCCTATCTTTGTTACCTAATTTCTATAATACTATTATTACTTCTTTTAATCTACTTAGGAATTATCTTTTACTCTTCCCAACATGCATTGTCTCTCCAATCTATTCCTTTAAGAGGATCATGGTTGTCCTCCTCTTTCCTTAGCTCTATCATGAGCTCTAGTGCATCATTTCTTCTTAACTAATTGAGTTACTTAAATTATCATTTTTATATTTGATTTCATCATTAACTACCATAATTGTTTTCTTAATCAACTAAAATGAATATATTCCTTGATTACCTTTACTTGTCACTTTGTTTGGCTCCTCTTGTGTTAATGCTTGTTCATCTCTTTGGTTACAACTCATAGATTGATTATACTTTTTTGCCCTTATGTAATCTATAATTTAATATAATTAAAGTATTATTAGAGGAAAAATGTTTATTGGATTTTTTATATTCATTATTTCACTTTGGATTTCTACCTCTATCTTATTTGTGATAGCTCCAATCTCATCTATTATTTGATTTAGTAACTCCAATAGGTCAACTTCAGCTTCTTTTATCAATGCCTTATGACTCAAATCTTATTCTTCTTTGTGATCTCTCATATATTATGCCATATATTTTACTTGGGATCCATATCCTTTAATTTATATTATATGACATATTTTTTCCTTTTCCCCATCACTTATGGAATTATCCAAGGCTGCCATCTCTATTTGTAATTGATCCCGATTCTCAAAAACAAAGATCTGGTCTTATTTCTCACCTCAAAATTTTCCATTACCTATAAAATATTTCTTAAGTTTATTTATCCCTTCCAAGAGATGTTTTTCATCAAATTTTGAATATTTTTATCAAAATATACTATATCATCATGATTCAAAAACAAACTTTTATTTTCTACCTAATTGATTGCTTCATACAATACAACTTATCAATATTGACCTTCATTCTTCTTATCTCCATACTACTGATGTAATCCTTATTATTTTATGTCTTTTATGAGGCATCCTTTATACATGGTTATCTAATCAACCTCTTATTCCACATAAACATGTTCCTCGTGCATGTTCTCCTTCATATTTTTGATCTTTATGTCTTTAGAATGGACTTATTCCTTAATTACTCTTGTACCTGCATTCATACATGACAAGAAATCATTATTTTTAAAAATTTGAGGTTTTCTTACCTACATATCATCATTATTATGTTGATTAGTCTCAATGAATACCTCTTTATTCACAAGGTGTTTCTCACATTCCTCATATTCACTTCTGATGAGATTTTTCATCTTCTCCTCGAGTTTCTTACATAACAACTTCTTCTTCTTCTTCTCATTGTCTCTCATGACAATCTTCCCACTTCTCTCCATGAGTAGCCTTATGTGTCACTTAATCCTCTCCTTATTAATAATCTAACCATACCAATAGATTTTTTTCTTATTTCATGAGCTCCACAAAAATATTTATCCTATCCAACATTTTTTATATCTCACTCATCTCTTCTTCAACTTCGAACCCTCTTTTCTTTGGGTCTTATTCTTATTTTTCCTATAGTGGTAGTCTAACTTAGCCATGCCTTTATTCTCTTTTACCTTCTCTACATTCATCTTCACTTGTCCATGTTTGTTTCACCTTGGAACTATGATTCTCACTTATATTACATCTCTTTTATATCTTCTTGATATTTTTTAAATCTCTCTTCAAGGTATGATCTACAATAAACTTCTCAAATCTCAATTACTATACTTCTACAATCTTGATTATCATCTCACATAGAAAATTATAATACTCATTTAGCATAAAATTTATATGAGATTACTTGATCTAAAACCAATTTATATTAGTAATATGGCTATAAAATTACTATTTATCACCTTGACTCAAATTTATTGATTTAGATCCTTCATATTATCTATCATCTCCAATCCTTCTTATAGGTATTTCCTTATAATTTGACCTCTCTTGATCAATTTCTCTTCTTTAGGATAAATATCCTTATTATGAATATGCTCTCTCTCTCTCTCTCTCTCTCTCTCTCTCTCTCTCTCTCTCTCTCTCTCTCTCTCTCTCTCTCTCTCTCTCTCTCTCTCTCTCTCTCTCTCTCTCTCTCTCTCTCTCTCTCTCTCTCTCTCTCTCTCTATCAAATACCTGTGTTCAATCCATCATCATCATATAAACTCTCTCTCTACTTATCTTCAACATCATAATCTCATTCTTGAATTATCAAGACTACCTTCTCCATCATTTCTTCTGACTTGCTCAGACTCATTTAAATACATAGGTCTTAATGACTCTTTCATAGTTTAATTATTATATAATTCTCAAAAAATATATCATATTAATTAATCTTCATCTATCAACTCATTTACATGTCCAAACTAATAACCTAAACCTCAAAAAAAAATCTTCATACAATATACTTTTCCTCTCTTGAAGGTTCAATCCTTATAGCCATATTTTATACTTATATAGATGATTTTACAAATATATATGGTTTCATGATGATATAAAAATATTTTTGGATTCCATATATCCTTTTTTAACTCTACTTAAATTTTAAATTCTAAAATGTTAAGGTAGACCCCTTAACTCAACACCTCTTTCACCTAATTAGGCTTCTTTAGCCCTTATGTAAGAAAACATTAAAAAAATATGTATTGTAAAATATGGTAAGGTATATAAAATATTAAATACTCTATTTATCATTAAAATAAAACTTATTACAAAGTTTTATGACTTTATAATGGTGGGAACTCAATATAAATGAGTTTCAAGATTGGAAACCTTAACTAGTTGTAGACATGCCTATGTAAGGATGAGAGGGAATAAAAAGGAATATAATGACTTTAGGACCTTTTCACATGATTAAAAGACCTTAAATATGTCTTCCCCACTATTTTACACATTATATAATGGATATTTGTTTTGGATCAATCTCAAAAGGGCTTTAATAAGGAAAAATGCAGTATTTTAGCTTCTCTTATAGGATTGTGTAGGCTGAGGGATTACTATAATGGATTATAAATATTTTTAAGTCACTTAAAACCAAAATAATTCCTAGATAAGTTTTTCATAGAATTTATAAATCTTATCTAATAATTATTATACTTTTTTCTATCATCAAACGTTCTCCAAATGTAATTAATCAAATTTCTAGGAATAATGGAAGACTATGTACATGAGAATAGAATTTTAAAGTGATCCTTGTAATTTAAGTGTAAATTGAGCATATAAATAGAATTATTATTATTTAAAATATATAAAAATTTATAAATAAGACTCCACTACCATTCAAAACCTCAAATCATTTAATGAAACTCATAAGAACTCTTGGTTATCTTCCCTTCTTAACTGTGATGACAAAGTTTTGAAAGCTTAAATTTGGAATCCTTCCCATGTATATAAGTAAAAATGATCCATATTATTAAAAATTAAAAAAAGGTGTAATTTATTACCTAATTACAACTTTTTAAAGTACAAAACCCTCAAACATTCATCAATTTCTTGATCTCTTAGACTATGTATACACATAATTTTTTGTTATAGACTGTGCAATATATGAATCCAATCTTATTTTGAAAACTAATATTATGAACCCATTTTATTTAAATTAATAACAATATAATATTTATCACATTCCTTGAATCATAAAAATACTCACACAAATAATTATTTTTATATTGATCTCAATGCATACAAAATAGACATATACATAATTTTAACAAGGGAGACATAATTCTCAATATTTCATCTTTCTTGTTGTTTCATCCATTCTAACCCTACCTCCTTCTAATATTTTAATTCTCTACTACCTTAATATACACAAAAACTAAAAAATGCACTCTTTTATTCTTCTTCCCATGCCAAAACATGTAAACAAACATCTTTTTCTTGCCAACTTCATGCAAGTGGCAGTTACAAAATGTCAGATTCTTGGATTTACCTTTCTTGGAAAATTATTTCATGTTGGAAAAAATTAAAACACCTTAATAGACCCTTTATGGACCTAATATAGACATATATTACCTTTGAATACCCTATAAGATACAAATTCTCATTCTAGCATAGTTTGTGAATTCAAATTTTTTTATTTGGGAATTTAGTGGGAAACCTGGAAAAGGATAGAAACAGACACGTTAAATTTTTATAAATAATTAAACACAATAAAGGCCTCTATAATACATATAAAACCTATAAAAAAACCAAAATTTTCCATAATGAACCCCTAAGGCATATTTACATCCTTTTTAACTATTGATGCTCTACATCACATTCTCAGACTATCTCTTGTTTATAATAACTATCCCTGGTATTTATAGATATGTCCATGCTAGGTAGACAAGAGAATTATTACACTCATTTAAACTTAGATCAAACATGTTTTATGAAAAATAATGACTATTTTAAAAAATTTAATTTATTCTTATAGGTCTTCTCACACATTTCATAAGGTCAGCTAAAGTAAATTATCAAAAGGTTAAAATATAAATACACATCAAAGGTCACTCATTATCTGAACTTATTATCAATTGGTTAATTTTACACTATTTCACATTGATAAAATTTTCCCTATTCTTTCCAAATTAAAAAAATTAATAAGAAGCTACCATAATCCAAGTTTAAAGTTGTTGAACACAACTATCTACTGAGAGGGGGGGTGAATCAATAGATCAACTAAAACTAGTTAATTTAAATTTTTTAGAGGAGATATAAATTCATATGTATATTAAATAATAGATTCAGAGATCACACACACAAAATAGAAAATTAAACTATATTTATACATGAAAAACCCAAAGGTAAAAACCATGATGAGAATAGCTACTAGAATCTACTATTTTAATCCAATTGCATAGTTAAATCACCTCACTGGGAAAACCACATTGGTTACATTAAAAGACACTTATCCTTAGGAGACAAAAATCCTCTAACTAATAACCAACTAAATTTTTTAGAAGGAACCAACCAATCATAACTATGGAGCTACAACTCTAGTATACAATACATATTCATGAGAGAATCCAGTTTTATTTCTCTGTTACAAATCTAGTTTTTAATTTCTCAATCTCTACACATTCTCTATATGCTCTTTCTTCCTCTCTACTCAATATCTAAAAATTCTCAGTTTGCCTTTTATTCTTCTCTACCTCACTTTCTATCCCATTGACTTTCACTCTATATCTGCATTCATCCTGAATTGACACACTTTGATTTTTCTCTGATAGCACCTTTTTCAGTTGTCATAACTATAACAAATAAATCATGTTATAATGTTCAATATGGCATATATGTATAGACAACAAGTCTAGGCTTCCACATATTCAATTGTGTTCACACTTCAATACCCCTTTTTTGGTTCTCATTAAATGTAACTTTGACATATACACTTTCTCATGTTTTGGTTTTCTAGTCATTACTACACTATTTCCTTAATTGATGATTGATTGATTGGATAGATAAATCATAGGCTCCATGTAGACATTTAGAGTTAACCATTTGTTTTATCATGTGTTTAAATGAGGATTATTCATCTTATCTTTGGCACCAATCACTATCTATCTTGAATTATTAGATGTATGCACTATTTCTAATTTTGAAATAGAACCATCAATATCTCTTGCATTAACCATCTATCTCTTTCTCGCATCTTGATATCTCCTATATGATTGGTATTATTTCACTCATTTTGATTTTTTTATACATTCTCAATCTTTATCTTTATCTATATGCCTTTCAATAATTTGTCATTGAAGCCTTTCATCTTTTTTAAACTGGCCTTGTGTCCTCCTTAATTGTCCTTTGGCACTTTCAAGTGACCTTTCTCTTCAATTCAACTACCCTTCAAGATTTTGTAAACTATCTTTTGTAAATTTGTAAATTTCCTTTGTAAATTCTATAAATGTCCTATCTTCATTCAAACTATCCTTTGAACAAATTATTGTGGGCTTTTTGTCAAGGGCTCTTTTGGGTAATTTCCTCAGGCTTTTTGTCTAAGTGCCCTTCAAGATAATTTCTATGGGATTTTTGTCAAGGTGCCTTTGGGATAATTTCTATGGGATTTTTACCAACATGCCTTTCAGGATAATTTCCTTGACAAAATGTCTAAATGCTCTTCAAGATAATTTCCTTGACAAAATGTCTAAGTGCCCTTTCTTTATTCACTCATATCTTTCAAAATTTATGTGTATGACACATACCCTTCAAAACTTTTGAAATGGTCCACATACCCTTCTAGTTTTTTGAAATTATCCCTTTGGAAGTTTTGAATGGTCCACTTACCATTTCAAATTTTTAAAATATCCCTTTGGAACATTTGAATGGTCTACTTACCCTTTGACATTTTGAAAAGATCACTTTAGAACATTTTAACGGTCCACTTTCCCTTCAAACTTTCTGAAAATATCCCTTCATAAATTTTTAATGGTCCACTTGCCCTTTGGGATTTCTAAAAATATCCCTTAAGAAAATTTGAATGGTTCACTTTCCCTTTGGACTTTTTACAAAGTACCCTTCAAAAAAAAAATTTAGGACAATTTTTTTGAAAGAATTCTCCAAGATACTTTCTCCAAAATAATTCCATGTAGCACTCATTTCCTTTGAAAAATTTCTCACAGACAATTTGTCTGACAAAGACTTAGCCAATTTTCTTCAAAATTTTCCTTTAACATTTTTCTAAAACAATTCCCTTATTTGTTGTGGGTTTTTTTATCTAAGAGAATTATATTTACCAATATTTTTTAAAGAATACCCTCAACAAATAAAAAGGTGAAAAATTGAATATGTATGGAAATAACCTTATGCATCTGTAAAATTTTCTGTATACATACTTAAGACATAAAAAGTAGACCACAAAGAATATACACAAACATGATTATCATTGTGTGATCATTGCCTTTAGATGCTACCATACATGCAAGTGTTGATAACATCATCCTATGTGCCTAGCCATATCTTGTCAAGATAACCATGTGAGCAGATGCACTCAAAGTACACACACAAGTTTGTTTAACTCAACACCTTTATCATTAATGCATGATAGCACATGCTACCTTTGACATCAATGACAATTCTTCAGACCTCAACGACTATGTCTGACAATCTTCCCCTTTGTCATTGATGGCAACTCATGATCATAATGACTTAACTCTTTCATATTCATTATTCTTTTTCCCCCTTTAAAATTAATGAAAAAGAGTCTCTACAATAATATGTCAATAATATTCTCCTTTCTTGGCATCGTGGTTGTTCTGATCCTTGGACCCAATAGGTTAGAACACTTTTGTGAGGAACTCCCCCTTAGGCAATGATACATTAGCTCTCCTATCTCCATGATTCTCCAAATGATCATTTATATAGCATTGGTCTAAAATATCAATCAATGATTGACATATCTCTATATAGATAGGCATAATGATCAAGAGCCAACACACCTTTGTTACCTCCTTTGTTATCACATAGCAAAGATACTATAGCTTTCTCACTAGACTACCTTTTATCTTAATTCAGGAGTTAATAATGTGCTTCAATACTCCCCCTAGATTTATACCCTATCACTAAAAGAAAGTGTTGTGGTGTGGGAGCCACTACTTCTAGCTTCTCTCTTAGATACTAATATTTCTCCGTGGGAAGAGGCTTGGTAAATATATCAAAAATCTGGTCCTTTGTTAGCACATACTCAATTTTAACCTCTTGATCTACACCATTTTATTTCAAAAAATGATATTTGATGGATATATGCTTGGTTATAGAATGCATCACTAGATTCTTAGGTATGTTTATGGTACTTGAGATATCACAAAAGATAAAAATAGGTTCTTGGTATTCTACCTTGATGTCTTTGAGAGTTCACTTCATCCACAAGACTTGGGTGCAATATGTTGCTATTGCTACATACTCTGATTCTATTGTAGAAAGCATAACTGACTCTTGATTTTTGCTTAACCATGACACAAGCCTATTTCTAAGGAAGAATATACCACCACTAGTGCTTCTCCTGTCATCCACACTTCCTACCCAATTAACATCTACATATGTAATTGAAGTGAGATCTTCAATTTTAGGGCACCACAAACCATAGTAAATTGTGCTCTTGATGTATCTGAAGATTCTTTTCATATCATTGACATGTGATTCCTTAAGAGCTGCTTGAAATATTGCAACCATGCATATATCTTGCATGATGTTTGGTCTTGATGTAGTTAGGTACAAAATGTTGCATATCATTGATCTATACATAATATTATTCACATTAGGGGACTCATCTTATTTATTCAACTTGCATCTAGTTATCATGAGAGTACTAACCAATTTCCTATCTTCCATTCTAAATTTATTGAGCATCTCCTTTGCATACTTGGAATGAGATATGAATATCCCTTCATTGAATTATGTAATATGTAGAACAAGAAATAAATAAAGTTATCCTAGCATAGACATTTCAAATTCACTTGGCATTTGTGTGGTAAATTCTTTGCACACATTATTATTTCCACCTCCAAAGATGATAGCACTTATATAGACAACAATAATCAACATATGCTCACCTTTTGATTTAAATTATAAATTTTTGTCTATACATCCTTTGTTAAAACCTTGTTGTTATAGGTATTGATCTAATATTGACCACCATGCTCTAGGTGCTTATTTCAAACCATACAATGCCTTCTTCAGTCTGAACACATAATCTTCTTCATCCACTAGCTAAAAACCTTATGGTTGTTCAATGTATACTTCATATTCTAAGTTTCCATATAATAAGGCTAACTTTACATCCATTTAATATACTTTGAACTTATTATGAATAAAAAATTCCAAAAACATTCTTATGGCTTTTAATCTTTCCATTAGAGCAAATGTCTCTTCAAAGTCTATGCCTTCTACTTATGCATATCCCTTGCACACCAATCTTACTTGTTTTCTTATGACATCTCCATCTTCATTTCATTTTTTATATAAACCCATTTTTTTCTTATCACATTCTTGTTTTAGGGTCTAGGAACTAATTCTTATGTTTTGTTCTTTTCTTTTTGACTCAGTTCTTCTTTCATGGCTTTTAACCGGTTTTCATCCTTGTTGGTTTCAATGAAGGTCTTAGACTCAATTTATAAAAATAGAATAAAAGTTACTTGCTCATTTTTCATTCCAAATATTCTCCTAGTCTAAACTCCTTCATTTTTATTTCCAATTATCTACTATTTGGGATGATCCTTTTGAACAAACTTTGGAGGTGCCTTTACAGTCTTTTCTTTCTCCTCTTCACTATCTTCTTCTTCATTTTTTTCTTCTTTTAATTCTTCAATTATAATCTCCTCATCAGGCTCAAATTATTTAAATCCTTATTTGACCTTGTAATTTATGCTTTTAACTATTTTATGTAACTTATTATTGTAACATACATAGGCTTTACTCTGAGTAGAGTAACCAAGAAAAATTCCCTCTTTACATCTTGACTCAAAGCTGTCTAGTTTTTCCTCCTTTCTTCTGATGTAAAATTTTATTCCAAACACTCTAAATTACTTAACTAATGTAGGCTTTCCATACCATATTTCATATGTCATTTTATCACTTTTCATCATCAATTAAACTCTGTTTAAGATGTATACTATTATTTGGACTACTTCTCTCCTATATCCATCAAATAGTTTGGCATCTTTCAACATTATTCTAGCCATCTCCTTAATAGTCTTATTATTTCTCTCAACAAATTTTTTTTTATATGGAGTTATTGTAGTAGAGTAGTGCCTTTTAATCCCATGTTTCTCAAATTATTCTATGAACTCATTTGAGGTGAATTCTCCACCCTTATTAGATCTCAAACATTTGATCTTTCTTCCCATTTCATTTTCAACCATGGCTCTAAAGATATTAAATATTTCAAAGGATTGATATTTTTATTTCAAAAATGTTACCCATGTAATTATTGAGTAATCATCTATAAATAACATGAATTAATGAACTTACTTTTGATCCTTTTATCTTGGTAGGACCACAAAGATTAGTATGGACTAATTATAGAGGCTTTGTCATCACATATTCTTTTGTTTGAAACTTTACCCTTGTTTGCTTACCTAATTGGCATTCTCTACATGTGGTATCTATGGGTTTGGTTATCTTGGGCATATGTCTTATACAATTATTCAAACTTAATTTGACTATATTATTTAAAATTGACATGTCCCATTCTCAAATGCTATAACCAACTTTCATCAACCTTTCCTATGAAGAAACTATTATTGTTTACATCAACAAGATTTTAGATATTTTTCTTAGTTATTTTCCCTTCTATAAATCTCTTTAGATTGTAGTCTTTAGCATCCAATATGACCTTATATCCATTGTCACACATTTGGCTGACATTTAGTAGATTATGAGTTAGTCCTTTGACATAAATAACATCATGTGTAGGAAGCTTACCATAAATGTGCAATGTTTATTTGCCTTTGATTTTTACTACTGTGTTGTCTCCCAAGCTGATAGTTCCTTCCTTGTACTTGCTCAACTTGGTGAACTTGATCTTGTCACTAGTCATGTGCTTTGAGCACCCACAATCTATCACCCATAATTTTTGTTCTTTGGCATGGAGTGCCATTTGAGAAATCAAGGATTGATTTTTCACTTTCTACATTTTCTTGGGTCTCTCATATGTCTTTTTCTTTTCTTTATCAGTGACTTTTGAACTTTTTTTATTATTAATACATTGCCTTTATTTACATTGTATCTTTTTGATGTTGAAATGTTGGTCCTATAATGCTTAGTTATGTGACTAAAATTATTGTAATTGTAGCACATTAAAATTTAATTTAGCAGAGGAGAAAATAAGTTTCTACTTACAAAATTAATTTTTCTAGTAGGAACAACTCTACATTCAATGTCCCTATGACCAAACTAATTATAGTTGTAACAATAACCATAAAAGGATGAATAATAATTGGTCATAAAGTTCTTTTATATAGTATAATTAACTTTAATACTCCTTTTTTTATTCAAGTCTATCACTTGAGTATATCCTTCTACATATTTGATTTCAAACCTTTTCCCAAAATTTATTCTCCTCTCTTTATCTTTGTTTGGATCATTCACAGTGTCCTTGTTAACTTTATTTTTCTTTGCTTCTACTCCTCTTCCTATTTTGAAATTATCATATAGGTTTCTCAATGTACTTGTTGATGAGCCATTTCCTTTCTCATATCTAAGACAATATTTTTATTTTGAAGGCTTCTGACTGATAATTAATTCATTAAGAATGTCTGATCCTTTTGTCAACTTTAGACTTTTGTTTATTTGAATTTTTGGCTTCTCAAGTTCTTTCCTCAAAGCTACTATTTCTACCTCAAGCTTCATGTATTCTTTGTATTTTATCTATAGTTCCATCTTAACTACTTATATTATTTTAGCTACCTCAAAATGAGTTTTTAGAGTCACTATCAATTGATTAAATTTTTCAGGTTCCTTCTACCTACGCTTTTTCTATTTTGAGTTATCTTTTCTTAGTTTCTCAATATCTTCTATAACACAAACTAGTTCACCTTATAAATCAACTTCACCTTCCTCTTCTTCATCCCAATATTCATCTTTATCCTATTATTATTTTATAGGAGTGGATTCTTCTACCATAAACAAGAATTACTTTCCCTTTATTACAAAAGCACAGTCATGATCATCATTTGAACTATCACAATAACTACCCTTCACTAAGTCATTTTCTCTTTTTATATATAAACCTTTCTTGCTCTTGAAGAAGTTATTCCTTTTTTGTATAGTGAGGTTTCACTTTCTTTTCTCTCTACTTGCTTAGAATTGTCCTTTTTATTATAAGGACATTTGGTAGTAAAGTGTCCTATCTTTCCATAGTTAAAGCATTTGAATGATAGCTTACCTTTGTATTTTGTTGATCATCTCTTTAATTTTCTAAAAAAGTTAGCTTCTTCTCCATCAGTCTCCTCAAATTCAAATGTGGATATTTCTTATTTTGCCTATTTTTCTACTTTGAATGCAACTTCTCTTTTAAATGTGTCAGTCTCTCCCATTCTCATCTCATAAACTATAAATGTTCCATGTATCTCGTCCATTGTGAGCTTGCCTAAATTTCTTTCTTCTTTAATTGAAAATATTTTGGAGTCATATCTTGATGGTGGGGATCTCAAAACCTTCTTGATAATAGTTGACTCTTCTATTATTTCTCTAACTCCTCTGATAGCATTCACTATCTCATCTACCCTAAGGAGGTAGTCGACAATCTTCTCCTCTTCATTCATCTTAAGAATCTCAGAATTCCCTTTGTATGTTTGTATCTTGGCTTGCTTCACCTTGTCATCTCCTTCATAGATTATTTTTAACTTGTTCAAGATGTCTTTTTCAGTCTGATAGTGCATAACTTTGATAAGCTCTGAGTTTGATAATCCACAAAGAATAACATTGTTTGCCTTGGAATTGTTTTCATATGAATTCTTGGTAGCCTAATTAGTAGTAGATACATCAAGAGCTATATATCTATTTACTAAAAAAAATCCATACATTAAATCCTAATGAAGATAAATATGCCTCCATCCTTATTCTCTAAAAAGCATAGTTATATCCATCAAAGAGAGGTACTTTATTTGAGGAGGATCCTTCTTGACTAGCCATTATGTTCACTAACCAAGATCTAATTGAGTTGATTAAGCTTATTTCTAAGGTACATTAGGCTCTGATACCAATTATTTAACATAAATATCTATTGAGAGGGAGGTTAAATCAGTAGATCAACTAAAACTAGTTGATTTAAACTTTTTAGAGGAGATATCAATTCATATGCATATTAAAGAATAGATGCAAAGATAACACAGACACACAAGACAAAATTACACTAGATTTACACATGGAAAACCCAAAGGGAAAAACCATGGTGAGAATAACTGCTAGAATCTACTATTCTAGTCTAGCCTCATAGTTAAATCACCTCACTAGCAAAACCACATTGGTTACATTTAAGTACACCTATCCTTAGGAGACATCAATCCCCTAACTGAGCACCAACTTAGTTTTTTTGAAGTCACAAACCAATCATAACTATGGAGTCACAACTCTAGTATATAAGATAGATTCATGAAAGAATCTAGTTCTATTTCTTTGTTACAAGTCTGATCTATAACTGCTTAATATTTACACATTATTTATATGCTCTTTATTCCTATATACTCAATCTATACACATTATCTATGTGAATTTTATTCTTCTCTACCTCACTCTCTATCCTATCAACTTTCACTTTGTGTTTGTATTCATCCTAAGTTGACACACTTCAAGTTTGCTCTGATAACACCTTTTTTAGTTGTAATAACTATAGTAAAAAAATCATGTTACAATGTTTAAGATGTCATATATGTATAGATAATGAGTCTAAGGTTCCATATCTTCAATTGCATTCACACATTAACACCCATTTTCTAGTTCTCATTCAATGTAACTTTGACATATACACTTTCTTGTGTCTCAATTCATGTAACACACTGCAATGGTTAGGTTGCTTTACTATGTTTGGCAACTACTAGATTCAGGTCAATACTACATAATTTCCTTAATTGATGATTAATCAGTTGGATTGACCAATCTCAAGCTATGTGTGGACCTTCTAAGCTAACTATTTTTCTAATCATGTCTTTAAATGAGGATTATTCATCTTGTCATTAGTGCCAATCATTGTCTATCTTGAATTGTTAGATGTATGAACTATCTCTACTTTTGAAATAGAACCATTGATCTCTCTTGCATTAACCATCGATCTCTTTCTCACATCTTGATATCTCCTATATGATTGGTTTACTTTCTCTCCTTTTGATTGTTTTAGACATGCTTGATCTTTATCTTAGTCTATATTCATTTTGGGAGTTTGTCATGGAAGCCTTTCAAATTTTTTGAACTAGCCTTATGTCCTCCTCAATTATCCTTTGGCACTTTCAAGTGATATTTATCTTCAATCGAACTACCCTTCAAGATTTTTTAAACTATCTTTTGAAACATTGAAAATGTCCTTCAGAAACTCTGCAAATGTCCTTTCTTAATTTGAACTATCCTTTGGATAAATTATTGCAGGCTTTTTGTCAAGGGCTCTTCAGGACAATTTCTATAGGATTTTTGTCTAAGTTCCCTTTAGGACAATTTCCATGGGATTTTTGTCAAGGTTCCCTTTGAAACAATTTCCACAAGCTTTTTGCCAATGTGCCTTTCAAGACAATTTCCTTGACAAAATGTCTGAGTACTCTTCAGGAAAATTTCCTTGACAAAATGTCTAAGTGCCCTTCATTTCTTCACTCGTATCTTTTATAAATTATGTGTAAGACACATACCCTTTGAAAATTTTGCAATGGTCCACATACCCTTTGAGTTTTGTAAAATGATCCCTTCAGAAGTTTTGAATAGTCCACTTACCCTTTAGCATTTTGAAAATATCCCTTTAGAACATTTAAACGATCCACTTATCCTTCAGTATTTTGAAAAGATCCCTTTAGAACATTTAAATGGTCCACTTTCCCTTCAAACTTTCTAAAAATATCCCTTCAGAAATTTTTAATGGTCCACTTGACCTTTGGACATTCTAAAAATATCCCTTCATAACTTTTAAATAGTTCACTTACCCTTCAAAAATTTTGTAAAGTGACATTCAAAATTTTTGTTGGGGACAATTTTTTTGAAAGAATTCTCCAAGACACTTTCTCTGAAAGAATTCCAAGTGGCACTCATTTCCTTTGGAAACTTTGTTGTGGATAATTTATCTAATAAAGACATAGCCAATTTTCCCAGAAAATTGCCTTTAACATTTTCCGAAAAGAATTCCCTTATTTTTTATAGGCTTTTTGTTTGAGAAAATTATCTTTACTAATGTTTCTAAAAGAATTCCCTGAACAAATATAAATTTAAAAAATCAACTAAGTATGGAAAAAACCTTATGCATTTGTAACATTTTATCTATTCACCCTTATGATATAAAACTTAGACCACAAAGAATAGACACAAACCTGAGTATCATAGTGTGACCATTTCCTTCAAATGCTACCATATGTGCAAGTGTTGATAACATAATCCTATGTACTTAGCCATATCTTGTCAAGATAACCATGTGAGTAGAGGAATTGAATGTACACACACAAGTTTGTTCAACTCAACACCTTTATCATTAATGCATGATAGCACATGTTACTTTTGACATCAATGACAATTATTTAGACCTCAATGAATATGTCCAACAAAAGCATCTCAAATAAATTCAAGAGTTATCATTATAAAGTATAAAATCCATATTTATAGCTACATACACATAGTCAAATATCACTATTGTAAAAAAATTCTAGGTGGGAGAACTATGTGGGCTTGATTTACATCCTTGGAGTATTGGATACGTAGGCAATAATCAATCATCAAAGATGGTGTTTGAGGTCAACTTAGCCCATTATGCTCCCCTACGTTTTTCAAGTTTATAATATTTAAAAGTTTTGTTATGATTTCAAATGCAAAATAATATAAACAATTAATTATACATAGCATAATAAAAATCACAATATCTTATCCCACTTATTAGGCATAAGCACAAAAGGCACATCAATGATTTTCATCACAATCAACTAGGATAAGTCCTTTGTTAACATAATTGAGTGGAATATTCTCCTTTCCTCCTCTTTTATACGTAACTTATGATCCTAATTTTGATATGTTACCATCAAGGTTATACTAATTTTTATATTTTTATGTCAATCAATAATCACATTCAATTGGGACAAGTCCATAGTCAATGGATGTGAATGGCCTACACTACCATCCATTCATGATCTTGAGCATGCACAATCACCTCTTTTACTAATTTCCACTTTCAAACATTAAGAATAGTCAATTTAAATTATGGTTTGAGCTAAGTTATTTTCTTTCTGGTGTTTTTCTAAAATAGTTTTTTTTTATATATTTATAAATTTATAAAATCAAAATTGTTGATTATTGTAAATATTTAGCATTATGATATATTATAGTTTTAAACCAATTATAACATATATTTATTTTTAAAAAATCAAAAATAGGGTAAAAAATATTATTGAAGTTTCGAGCATTATTATTATTATTATTATTATTATTATTATTATTATTATTATTATTATTTTGTTCTAGGGTTTTAGATGAATTTCTAATTTTTGGATATTAAAAATATTTTCTCTTTCACCTTGAGGATTCATATTTTTTCCTTAAAAAAAATACTTTATTTTCATTTCTTACTTTCTATAAATTATGTTCGAATAGTTTTAAAACTCACATGAGTTATCATTCTAGGCAATGTGGTCTTCAATTTTACTTGAGACATGGTGTGAGGGGTATTTACCCAATACTTAAGCTATTAGATATCACTATACATTAATTTTAATTTATAGGTACATCATGATATATCATAAAATTCTAGGGTTTTATTTTTCATCCATAAGAATCCTTTGATCATTTATTTTTGTAGTGCACTAGTAAGTAATTACCCCTAGGTAGTTACTCTCAAAGTACTGTAGAGATGAGATAATGCAACTATAAGATGGTGTAATCTTATATAATTTGTGAATTTTTAGGTTTTGTTAAATATTTATGACTAGGATCATTATATTTGAGAGCCTACAAATTAAACACACGTTGCTTAGTTTCACATTTTTCCATCCTTTCTTTCATTGTATGATTGATTATTTGCTAGCAGTAAGTGTTGTCTTTATTATATTTAATATATTGTGGTTTTTTAAAAATGGATTCTAAATGTGTAATGATAAATGGTATTCATCCATTATATATAATCCTCTCTAAAAATTCTACACATTATTATTATGATAATTAATGGACTAATGATCATACTTGTGCAATTTATGATGCTTCTTACATTAATCAAGAATATAGTGAAGAGGAAAGTGAATATACTAATGTATAATTTGGAAAACCAATTTTCTATATTCCTCCCTTATATTCCCTTGTTCATAAATTATAACAAAAAGATCATACTGGAAATGAATATCTCCTTTCCCTTAATAATTTACAATAAAAAAAAGTGAAGAATCAATAATTAGTTCATATTGTTTACCCTTTAAATTTAATACTAAATTACATCACATTAATAAATATAAATTATAAAATTATATTCATTTCATAAAAATGTAAAATGTTACAAATGAATGCATTAGTCCCTATCTCTCTATGTAAAAAATAGATGTTGTAAATGCATATGATATCTCACATTCTCCTTTAAACATAGATAAACATATACAATGTTTTGACATTATTTATCCTTATGTATATTTTATAAATGATATAATGATATTTAATAATACCCCTTCCATTTATCCTAAAATATCAAAGGATGTGAATGAATGTAAATTACAAACATAAAGTGACATTATTAATCTATATTTATAAAATGATGATCACAACCTATTTTTCAAATATTCTCAAGATAATATTCATATATCCATAGATTGTAAGACTCATGATAATAATAATTTTAATTACTTTCTCCTGTCCTAAGGCAATATAATCTGATCAAGAGTAATGTGATGTCTCTACTTCTATAAAAATTCAATGTGATAAGCTAGATAATCATTCCAAAGTTTATAGTAATTTTGTCTTATAATACAATCATCAATCATTAAATGACATTTATAATGATAATATCATACCACTATTTAAAAATATATGGTCAATTCCACCCTATTTGAAACCTTATAAACCGTTAATATTACTATTACTCATATTATATCCATGATTCATGCTACTGGTTGCCTTCAAAAGCAAGTTCTTGATCTCATTTTACAAACTAGATCATGTTGTGTGAATATTAAAGATAATGTAAACTAGGATAACCCCTTATAGGAGATATATATGGACATCCATATCTAAAATATTTTTTATGCCTACACTACCCTTGTTTGATGGTTGTGGATATCCTTGTACTCATGTAATTCAATATGTAATATCTTTAAAAGAATAGAGAAATGATCACCATATTATACTAGAATATTTCCATAGAAGTCTCATAGGAGATGTTTCAAATTGGTTTTATAGTTTACCTAGTGGCTCCTTACCTAAATTCAAAATATTAAAAAATGTGTTCTTATAAAAATATCACAAATAGATGGTGCCTAAATTCACATTGGAACATCTACAAGGTTTGTAAAAAGGATAGGATGATCTCATCAAATATTATAATTTATGATTCAAGACTAATTTACATTCTCTAACTTATCAACCATTAGATTTTAGAATGGAATAAATATTCATTAGGGTTCTTTTAGCTTTACTCAAAGAAAGAGCCATGCATAAAATTCATACTTATTTTGATGAGTTATACATGGACATGTTAAAATATACATATGATTTAATTATGTAACACATAAGGCTAATAATACAAATGAATCAAGGCCATATTCAAATGAAAATTAAGTTACCAATAAAATAATGTAATCATATTTCACATTAAAAATAAAGATTCTAATTAAAGTCTCTCATAAGAGCGATGAATTGAAAAAAAAAGTTATAATCAAGGAAGATCAAGTTAAGCTCCTCAATAAAGGGAATGGATCAGTTTAGAAAGCACTGCCTAAAGTTAATAAATATAATTTATAGAAGAATCAACCACATTAGTTTTATATGTTTATATATTGACCACATGATATTATATATACATTTATGAATGAAAAGTTAATTTCTCTCCCTTCTAATTACTATCATCATCCTCATCTTTGTCAGTACACAATAAGAAAGTAAATTTTCACTTATCTTGGTATTAATGGACATAAAGATAATGAATTTAATGCATTATAATAAAATATTACACAAATTATAGATAAAGATATTATTAAATTTCAAAGTAATAGAACAAGCATGTAGGATTATATGGTCCACAATAATATTACATCTCACCTTAGATGAACATGGGTACCAAATAAATTTTACCAAGATTCAAATCAAAGATATGAACATGGAAGGCATACTTCAAATATATCAAAATATCATCAATAATATCAACCAAAAATATCAAAGATAAAAAGTAAAAGTGTGATTATTTATAAGAATACAAAGTCTATGATCTAGTATCAAAATCCAATTATAAATGATGACCAATATGATTCATAATTTTTTTCTTTCAATACAGTTAACTCATTAAAATATTTTTAGTTAGTTCAATTATACATGACATCATGATAGACAATGGGACAAGTGAAAACACATATAAAATGGAACTTACTCACACTCTTGGGTTAATAAAACAAGATTTAAAAGCTATATCAGTCATAGTGAAAACATTTGATGGACATAAATAAAATACTATTGGTCAATAGTGCTACCTTTCCAATTTAGTTCAACAACATTGAATACTCCATTTATAGTATTACCAATAACAAAGGTCATTCTTATTTTATTAGGATTCCCTTGGATACAAAATATTTGTGCACTACTTTCTATGGTAAATAGATGCCTTAAATACATACATTATAATCAAGTGGTTAAAGTTTAAGGAATTAGATATTAGTACCCTTTATAGTTAGTCGTAAATCCTCCACACCCCCCCACCACCAATTGGTTATTATACCTATTAAAAAACACAATACAAATAAAATTGTTGTACCCACTCAAGAGCATAGTGTACAATCATTTATTAAACCTATACAAAATATTTGTATAAAGTCAATTTAAAGGAAAGTAGCACACCTTCCTAAGAAGAAAGATTCATATGAAAGAGTTACTTAAGGTGAAAATAAATATAAATCTTCTAAAATGTGTTTAATGGTTGTACCTTGAATAATTCAATGTGTTTCATAGAAAACACGTGTAGTGAGAACTTATCCTATTTTATATAAGATCCCACCAAGTCTTACATTTGATAAAGTTATGCAACTTGTCAAAGACTCTATGAGCAATGATCATGGAAGTTACATTACAAAAAATGATGACTTTTTAGATTTAGATTCATCTACATGTACCAATTTTTTCCCATGAAAATTCATATTCAACATCTATGGTTGAAGCAATACTATGGTCCTACCATTGATGGGATCATATGCTAATTCCTTGTAAAAATACAAAAAATTCAAATATTTCAAAAAATTAAATGAAAAATTCAAATGTTGCAAAAATTAAAAAAATATTTAAAATATTTTCAAAAATAAAAAATAAATCCCTAAGCAAGACATGAGTTGATAGTTTATTTCTTTAAATGTGTTATTTATCACATTATTTTGTAGATAACATATTATTTTTCAATCACACATGAATTTCATGAGGTATATGAGTGTGTTGTAAAACATACATATCTACATGGATTATTATATGTTTTATTCCATTATACACAATGGCCATGCCTATGCTATGTGAATCTAATTATATAGGTTATAATATAATAATTTATATCTTTTTATAACATAACTACTATAATGAGCTACATATCTTACAAGTGTCACTATTATATTATCATCTTTAAAATATTACTACATAGATATTATATTTTTATATAATATGAAATTGATAAATATGGATAAAATAAAGTATTTTTAACTCGTTATATGATTCTTAAATGATGTTACTTTTTGTTATAATCCAACACACCCCATTTTCAAAATTTCAAATGAGGACCCACTTTGGTTTGAAAACTACATGTTTATGTCCTATTTCTAAATAAATCGTCAAAATCTAAGATATGAATCATTATCTTAGGTTTCAATCAAAATTAAGGTTGATATTGAAATATTTTTACAGATATTTAAATATTGAATCTAAGTATTTATCAGAATTAGATTTTGATTTGATTCTAGATTAATCATGTTAATTGGGTGTTTGTCAAAAGTTTATTTGTATTTTACATGTTTGTTAACTATATATATTATCACTAATATTGGCCACATGTCTCTTTTAGACTCACATATTCCTAGAATCCAAGGGTGGTGAAATATTATAAGTATTCAAATAACTCAAGTAAACAAGATCATGCTGCATGTTACTATCTAGCTTCCTCATGGACAAATATTCAAAGTTTTGAGTTTATTTTTATATTAATGATAAGATATCATCCATGAATCTTAATATTTTATATACATGACCTATTCAAATTTATAAGTTTATCCAAGCACTTGAGTAAGTGAGGACATTTCATGTGTTGCCATCCTATTTACTCATAACTTATGTATAAAAGACTAAATCATGGGGCTTCCTAACTACTTGGATTAGTGAGATCATGTCATATGTCTTGTTATGACTCTCTCACTTCTTATACATTAAATGGATAAGTCATATATATCCTTAGCATCTAGGTAAGCAATATTCATCCATGTGTTATCATCCCACATAATCTCAACAAATCAAAGAATTGACCCTCGATGACCATCTAAAAAAGTGAGGACCATCCACATGTTAACATCTTACTCATTCATGACTGATAGATACATGTAGAGAGTATAAATATTATAATCAATTGGATAAGTTAGATCCATGGATGTTTTAACATTTCACTCATCTAAGACTTGTACATAGTGACATAAGTTATGAATCTTAGTGATCGAGTGGATAAATGAGATTCATCCATGTGTCAACATATCACTCATTTGGTGCCTATGCATAATAGAACAAATCACGAATCCAAGAAACCAAGTGGACAAGTGAGGATTATCCACATTCATTCCTCTCACTAAGTTATAATTAATTGCTAGATACATAAAGATCAATTCCAAAGGATTTAGAAATAATAGGCCATATGTCACCTTCCAATTAATCCTATGTAAATAAAGAAACATAATGGTTGAGCAAGATGATCACATGTGTCACAATAAATTACACATATAACTAAGAAATAAAAGGTTGAGATAAAATGAAGCATAATGGGAAACCCCATGAAATCTAACATCACAAAAATAAAATTTAAAACATAATAGATATAAAAGCCATTATTTACATAAAATTATCATAAATGGAGGATTTAGGAAATTAATGCTTAATTTAAATTAAGATTAACCACATAATTGGTCCCAAAATACAAAGGAAAAATAAATTTATGCGTTGTTATTTGAAATGAAATTCTATCAAAGCTTTCGTAGCTAAAATTATGAGATTCAACACTACATAAAGTTCCTCAAACCAGTTAAAATGGCAAATCCTACGAACAATGCGACTCCCTCCATGTTCAATTTCAATGACAACACAAAATACATAGACACTATGTTAGAGTTAGTCTTATTAAACCACAATTTACATCATTATACAACATTATGGCTAGACATGGATAAATTTGAACCACATGGGGTGGAGGACCAATTATCTCTACAATAATGATAGTATTAGAAGACTTGATCATTAAAAAAAAATGACTATACAACGCAACTACCAAATAAGAGGTAATCCATTTCATAGATTCCAATTTTAATTTATTTATGTCTAGGGACTTTTATGGGAATATCCTTCATTTTATAAATAAACCTACCTACTTTGGTAGCTTACATGTCTTAAAAATCATTTTAAATGTATTACCAAATCTCAACCCCTTATAATATAATATCAACTAGATATTGATGCATGGTTGGCTAATAACAATGTCAAATAAATGTTGAGAACATGGGCAACATACCTAGATAGTTTTTTGATCATAACTCTATTATTAACACACCAAGTGTAAGATTTAGGGATATAATTTAGATCACCATGGTCCTATTAAAAAAATTATATGGTTTTACAAAACATCAACTATGTCAAATAAATTTGGGTCCCCCTCCTTGACATTATTTTGGACACCAAAATAATGCCTGCACTGGGAGAGATTATCAATTTTAACCTTAAATAGAAAATGATCAAGGTAAAAATAGGCCTAATGGATATTTATACATGATGTCATATCTATTTAATGTAATCATAACCACTATTAGTCCACCTATGGAAGAGCCATGGATGGCTTCATTGAAAAACCTTAAAAATAGGATTTGTGAGGATTATAATAACTTACATATATAAAGACTCAAAAAATATTTTAGAAGATTGCATACTGTTAGGTTGTGGAGCTAAAAGCTTCACCAAGATGCAAGCAGGACGAGTTAAGGAGGTTGCAGAGTGTTTGCTGAGTGTTACAGTCACCGGCGTCGATCAGGACAACCAACGTTGGTAGGGTATAGATAGAAGGCAACTGACGTCGGTCAAAAGTCAGCTGGTGTCAGCACCCCCTAGGCAGATAGGGACTGACATCGGTCACCTGTGTGGTTTGAGCTGTGTGTATTATGGGCAGTTAGCTAACGAACCAAGTGTTTGCATGTCAAGAGCCAAATTTAGACTAGAAGCTGTGGATCTAATTATTGTAATTAGGTGTCTAATTATTATTTTCATGAGATCTATTTAAGAGACTCATTGGTTGTATTGTAAATTAGTGCTAGAGAGTAAGAGAGCAAAATAAGCTCCTTCAGAGAGAGGAGAGCAATGGTGTGTTCCTCCTAGTGCCACAGTACCAAGTGTGGGTACTGGTTTGGAGAATCAGAAGGGTTCTTCGTGTTTGTATGATCTTGGTCAGCAGATGTGCATGGCTTCTTTTGGAGATCTACAATGGTGAGTAAGGTCTAGTGATTTGCAGGTAGCAATAGAGAGCAAGAGATCTACTTGGAGTACGGTTGTGTACTTGGTGTACTAGCAGCGTGTTACTAACTAGTTGGAGAGGTGAACATCAATTCTATATTTGAGTTGATTGTTGGGACTGAGAGAGAGAGAGGGAAGAAGGTCTTGAGGTGTGGCAAGCCTTTGAGGTGGAAGAAGAAGTGGCATCTTCTTTATTGTATTTTCTTCTGAGTGATTATTAATACAATTGTGTATTATCTCGCAAATCCTGTGTTGTTTAATATTTCTAGTTACTTATTGATTCTGGTTAAATTCCATGTTTAGTTGCTAATATAAGAAGTAATCATATGTGCTCTATTGGTGGATCAAGATCCTGACAAGTTGCTCTATTTATCTCCCACTTGGAGATAAACAGCTGCACCTGTACCTGTATCTATACCCCGTCTAATCTATTTCCTAGCTTGTATCCCTCTTCAAGCTCAACCCTGAAGACCAACCACCACACACCTTGTGATGCCTTTCCTATCATCCAAGTAACCTGCCACATCCGAACCTACATATCCATGTAGTGAAGTCCTTAACCCTGCATAGCATGAATCCCTGCTGCCGATCCCTCTCAGATACCTGAGAATCCACTGAACTATCCTCCAGTATTTCTTCCATGAATTGGCTCCAAACTCTCTGACAACTCCCACTGCTTGGGAAAACTCAGGTCTACACTAGATCTCATGTGATTTCAAACCCTATTCTAAGCTCTGCTTGAACTGTCCAGCCCTTGGTGTGCTTATCGATTTTGCATCCTATGTAATGAACCTCACCAACACCTGATTCACATCAGCTCCCACTAGAGACCAAATCTCCATGTCTCTTATGCCAAAGAATTTTGCTGCTCCAAATTCTTCATGACATACCTCTAAACTAACCTTACCTTTTAGCTCAGCAAAACCCTGTATGTACAAACCTGCTAGCAAACATACCATCCACATACAGTAACTGGATAATGTTGCGACTCATCATCCACCTGGTAAGAACAAACACAATAGTTACACTGACATTGACTAAAGCCCTGCTTTGTCATCCACCTATCAAACCCTGTACCACTATCCTACAGCTTCCTCAAGACCATATACCTTGGCCTTCTATCTCACGTATCCATCCACTCTCTTCTTTAACTTGGGAATCCATCCATATCTCAGTGCTTTCTTCTAGCTGACAACTCTACCAACAAACTCCTATTTGGTTCTTCTCCAAGGACTCACACTCCTCATCCATGCCAAGCTCCCATTGTATTTGGATTCTACCTACATTGCCTTTTAACATCTTCCTAGTTCTTGACCATCAGTAAGCAATATAAAGAAGGTGAACAACAAATATGAGGTTCAATCACCCTTTCTGACCTCCATATGGGCATTTAAGACTTGTTGACAGCTTGTTGTCCACCCACCATCCGTTCTAGTGACCAATCTCAGCCATCTCCCAATCTACTCCCGACCGACGTCGGTTCCCTGCGACTAACCCTATCTATCGACATCAGTTTCCTGACCGATGTCTATGTACCTATTGTCGACATTGATCACTATATGACTGACGTCAGTTCTTGCTGCTTGACATCACTGACTCTGTTGATCTATACATGACCAACGTCAGTGCCTGTTTATTCGACGTTAGTTCCTCCTAACTGATGTCGGTATCTGTGTTTGCCTGTGAGTGATGAATTTTTACTCGCGAGATCTCCATGGATCAAAACCCTATTCAAATCAACACAGCCTTGCTCAAAATAATTTAGTCCCCTCCACTGATCTCTGTCCGTCATCTCCTCCATGAACACCAAGGCTTTCCAGTTCTTAAGTTTGTCAAAGATATATGTCTTTCACTTAAGAACATGCATTCCCCTCCTAAATATGTAACCAAGCCTACAAAGCCACATCTTTATAACAAAAGGTGAATCAGTAATATAAGTAGATAGATAAGGGATACCTACTTTCTTACCACCGTCTAATTCAAGTGCATCCATTGTGAGAGTTACTGTGCATCTCCCATCACCTAACTTTCCTGAAGAAATTAGACTCATCTCCAAGACTGGTACCTGCATAACCTCATTCAACACCTGTGTGTTATCTGTCTACAATTTTAGCTTCACTTCCCCTTTGACAACCATTTGACAAGGCTCACCAGCTCCTAAATAAATCTCTCCAAAGTCTCCAAAGACATACCTATGAAAAGATGCTCTATTTTGAGCTGCATGGAAAGAGGCAAAAGAATATGTAAACCAAGATTCTACTTTATCCAGAGCATCTTACACAACATCACCTGCAACATCTACTTCTCCCTGCTGATCTGTTACCAACCAACAATCTTTCTTTACCTGCTCTTTCTTTCCATCAATCAGACCATTCATGCTATTCAGTTTCTCCATTCGTAGCTTGCTTTCTTCTGCCATTGCTATACTCCCACTCAATCTGAAACCCCTGAGAGTAACCTGTAATCAACAAACACTAACTAGATCTGAAACCACCTGTTAGTAACCCAACCAAAAGCTCTGATACCATTTGAAAGGACCTAAGTTCCCTAAAGCTCTGATACCAACTTGTTAGGATCTTGCTCCACCAATTAGAGCACATATGATTACCTTTGTATTAGCAACTAAACATGGAATTATACCATAATGAATAAGTAACTAGAAATATGAAACAACACAGGATTTGAGAGACAATACACAATTGTATTAAATACTCAGAAGAAAATACAATAAAGAAGATGCCACTTCTTCTTCCACCTCAAAGGCTTACCACACCTCAAGACCTTCTTCCCTCTCTCTCTCAGTCCCAACAATCAACTCAAATATAGAATTGATGTTCACCTCTCCAACCAGTCAGTAACAACGCTACCAATACACCAAGTACACAACTATAATCCAAGTAGATCTCCTGCTCTCTACTGCTACCTACAAATCACTAGACCTTACTCACCATTGTAGATCTCCAAAAGAAGCCATGCACATCCGCTAACCAAGATCATACAAACACAAAGAACCCTTTTGATTCTCCAAACTAGTACCCACACTTGGTACTGTGGCAGTAGGAGGAAAACACCATTGCTCACCTCACACACAGAAGGAGCTTATATTATTGCTCTCTTACTCTCTAGCACTAGTTTACAATACAGTCCATGAGTCTATTATATAGATCTCATGCATACAATAATTAGATCCATAGCTTCTAGTCTAAAATTGGCTCTTGACATGCAAACACTTGGTTCATTAGCTAACTACCCGTAATACACGTAGCTCGAACCACACAGGTGACCGACATCGGTCCTTGTCTGCCTGGGGGTGCCGATGCCGATTGAATTCTGACCGATGTTAGTTGCCTTCTATTTGTACCATGCTGACGTCGGTTGTCTTGACCGATGTCGATGACTGTAACACTTAGCAAACACTCTACAACCTCCTTAACTCCTCCTGTTTGCATCCTGGTGAAGCTTTTAGCTCCACAACCTAACACATACCTCTTCTACCCTATAGTCTATAAGGTAATAAATGGGTAGTCTATGCCTAAACTATCAAACCATATAAAAGGAAAATTGATAAGATAAGATATTATTGGTTTTATTGCAATCACACTATTATTCAAATTGAAGGATAATTTTAAGCCTCATTATTTTACCTTGGTGTGTCACTAACAAACTAGCCAAGCAGGAAATAAAAACTCAATTATATAATAGTGTGGACTATGATTTGAAGTTAGTAAGGCTAGTAGTCATCCATAAAACCCCTATAGCTATATGAATACATTAATATATTAGGGAACACCTACATAAAACTACCAATCATAAACACCAATTTATCTTAGGAAAGGCTAATTTTAGGTACTGGGATCTAAGATAGGTAGTTTCTAAAGTCCTCAAGGATTATGTAAATATAAGAAAGGTTAGATATGGGAAACAAACCTATTTACATTATCTAATATTCTTGAATTCATTAGATGATTCAAAAATTTATAAAAAATTCAATTAGTGAATAGTTCCATGGGGTTGGTAAAAATAATACAATATGAGCCTTCCATAATTATAAGGGATGTCAAAGGGATTGACAAAGAAGAAGAGGTACATACTATGGTATAAGATACACTTACTAAGACATATAAGGTTTAATATTTTTACAAGTCTATGTAAGCCTCCAAATCCAACTCCTATGGCCTTACACACACACAGATATATATATATATATATATATATATATATATATATATATATATATATATATATATATATATATATATATATATATATATATATATATATATATATATATATATATATATATATATGTATGTATGTATGTATGTATATATGTATATATATATATGTATGTATATATGTATATATATATATGTATGTATATATGTATATATATATATATGTATGTATATATGTATATATATATATATATGTATATATGTATATATATATATATATATATATATATATATATATATGTATATATATGTATATATATATGTATATATATGTATATATATGTATATATATATGTATATATATATATATATATATATATATATATGTATATATATGAACCTAAAATTATTAGAAGACCCATTGATGTTTCCCTCATATATTTCACAAACACAACCTACATAAAAACCTTGGGTTAACACTCCTTTGCTGCTTCACTAGATCTAATCAGTATTATTTCTCCCCTAGTAGTCACATATAAAAGGAATAAAATTTCTCTCCCAGCTACTTTACAAGCCCAAAATATCATAGGAGTATGTTAAATATAACCAAACAATGCAAATGTGCATTTAGTTCCTTTATATGTTGAAATTGAAAGAGATGATTCAACATAGGAGATTGGACTAGATGGTCTTGAAGGTGATGTATTACAAGAAAAAACTAAAGATCATCCTCCTAATCACCCAAATCCTTCTCTAGGTGTGGAAAATCAAAAGTAATGGGCATAGCCAATACAATACCTATGGTCACTTTAGAATCCATTAAGGAAGATAGTTTGAAGCAATCCTCTACTATCATGGTTGCATCCACATTAGTTGATACTAGTCCTATTGGTAGCACTACTATAGATATTTTAACAATTATACAACTAATTTTATTTCAAATCTTAGATGATTCCACTATATCAGATCTAGGATCAAATATTCAAATTGATAATAATTTAACAAATCCAGGTTATTTTTAATGTTCTTTGGATTATTTTACTACTGACTCTACAAATTAATTTTCAAATATTTCATTCACCCAAGATGCATCAATTCATCCATGGATTTCTAATAGTAACCAAGATATCATAGGCATTGAGGTACATTTTGAGGACCTAATATTTAAATCCATTTTCTACCCAAACATCACTAATATGGTCTTCTACTTGGTTAGGGATGCTTATTTCAAAAGTGACCCAAATAAAGTCTTCAATAGTCTATGTATGTAAAACCCTTGATCTAACTAAATGCATTATGAAAAATCCATAAGTAAAAAGTATATCTTGTATAAAGGCATTTCCTACCTTTCCCAAATCCCATGCATCCTACATATCATGCTACATGATAAATATTATACCTACAGTGATAACGAGACCACAAGGTGACCCCTCACTCCTTACTTATTCATCTCTTTCCTACAATACCGAGTAGATTATTATGGTGCTTCTAGCATGGATACAACAATTAGAGAAAGAAGAGTCAATAAGGTAGGACCTAGTTATCATTGAGTAATTTAAATTTACTATGTAATTTGATAGGGTTAGAAATACTTTTAAGAAAATAATAAATAAGACAATGATGGTGGATGGTAAGCTTATGGAACTCAAAATAAGAGAAACTTTTATCTAACAAAGAAAAAAAGACAAAGTAAAGATATTTGGATGAGTTTGAATAAGATCCCATCATAATGGTAGATGAAATTGGAGATATTTTTAAACAAATGTTTAGGGTATTGTAGCAATCCAAGGAGAGTTTAGAAGAGTATAATGTGATTGAAGCTCCTAAAGACATAATTGACAATGTGAAAAATTATATTAGGACTCTGTATCATATTTTGAAATCTAACGTATTAGTAAGGTCCCAATATTATCCACTATGGGGAGATGTTGTTAAGTTTCATGAGTCAATAAAGGACTATGATGCCAATTTGAGCTTCATAGGCAAGGCTACCACATTGAATACATACTAACATCTAAATTTTATGCTTGAAGATGATGTGATTCTATCTCAAAATTATGTAAATACAAAGATATCCTAATTAGTGAAATGTCACCAAGAAATCTAATATTTAGTTCAACATTTCATAAATCAAGATCATAAAACTATCTAATTTTTTAGGGATATAATAATTAAAATTGTGTCCACGCCTCAAGAACAAATTCTCACTAAATTCTTCTTTGAGATTTTGTTAAGGGTTGTATCTGATAGTTTCAATGTAGAAGTGGAGAACATCACTTATAGGATAAATGAACATATAGTAAAATTGATCACATTTGCCAAGGGTAAGGTCTCTCAAATAGAGACACTTCATGTCTCTTTCAAATATTATATGGTTTTGCATAATAAATTGATGGATAAGATATAATTATTATTCAAAAAATACATCACTAATTTTGAAACTATTGTGTTGGAATTTACATCAAGTATGGATGAGTAAAAATGGTTATAGGGATAAGGGGAGTTGGCCACTTTAGTGGGAACATCTACGACTCATGATCAACCTTTAACACCTCCACCTAAGTCTCCTAGATATATTATGGTATATAATTATACAAGATCATTACTCATCACCTTGACAACTATGCTCCACTATTGCCTTAGACAATTTCTATCACTTTAACTCATATTCTAGTGACTATGGTTATACATGCTACATCAACAGGGGGTTCCACATTGATACTATAGTTATTGGATTTAAAATTTAAATTGTATCAAAAAAAAATCTAAGGATTCATGAAAGTCTTGTTTTATTTTTAGATATAGCTTATTTTATGTGGAAATGGTTATTCTAAAATTTGTATTATCTTTAATATATTATATTCATGTATATATTGCATGATTTTTTTGACATATAATCCTAATTTAAATACTTTAAAATTAGACTAAGCTTTTAATATGAGTTTTTCCCATCTAAAAATATAAGTATATGTGTTTTAAACATTGTAATGAGAAGAGAATTTCATAATTAATACAAGCAAGAAAGTTTTTAGATTACTTTTTAAGTTTGTGTTGAAGTGTTGTCTCTTCCAAAAAAAATTGTCTTACTAAGAATTTACATTAAGTCAATATAATATAGAATAGGATATATTGAAAAAAAAATAATGCTCATTGGGTATTCATCATACTTATGATTGGTTAGAGGTAGGGATGTGATATGCAGTCTAGTTCTAACTATATCTTTGATGATAATTATTGATTATATTGTAATTAATTACTTTGATGATTAAATATGTATGTATCTCAAATATTTTAATATAAATTTCAATAGGTATATCTCTTAGACATTTCCTAATCCTAGGATAGAGGAAGTTGATTAGAAGGATTTATTTCTTAGTTGAGTCATAGATCCTTTTATTTTATTCTCTACTTTTCCCTCCTTTTCAAAAAATTTCATCAAAATACACCTTAGGTTTGATCAACCTATCCACATCAAGTAGATTTTAGACTCATGTCATATCTAAACCATCTAAGGTAAACAACCACTCCACTCACCACTATTCCACCATGTATTTATTTATGAAATTTATACCTAGAAATAATGTGTCATAGTGAATCATTTCACTGATACTAAAATGTTATAGGTATCCTTGTAATATTATCTTTGAGTGAATAAGACCCCAAAAAACATGAATTTATTTGGAAATAGAAAGAGGGCCCATAATCTTAGATTGTTAAATATTAACTTGATTTGTGTACACTAGATCCCCAAAAAAGGATAATAAAGGCCAATTCTGATTTTGGTATGTTTTTCACTTTAAAATCCTATTTTTATGAAATGACCATGAGATTGGGAATTCCCTAAAAGGGAAAGGTGGGGATAATTGCATAATTTCATTCTCCATTTTAAGACTAATCTGGGATAAACTCGTGGCATAGATGCAAGTATTTGAATTCATAAATGGAGTCTACATGAATGGTATCCAAGAGATGTGTTATCAGCACTGAAAGTTTAATCTAAATTTCATTCACATAGTTCAAATATTGTTATAATAATTTGAGTATTACACTTACTATTTCTAAACACAAGGGGAAAAGGAAGTTCAATTTCAAATAATAAACACAAAAGAAAGGGAAGGTAAGGAAGGAAAGGGAAAATCTAGATGTAGAATGAAATCAACACATTTATCATTGAACCAAGTGACTCTGCCATAGTTATACCACTATAGATTTATTTTCACTAAATTTATACCTCAAGAACATATAGTGAGAAGATTCTTAAGGAATTGGGAGTATGCCTTCAATATGAGCTCTCACAAATGATGAGTACTAGGAGTTTATAGTAGAATACACATAAACACCATATGAGAATTTTTATATTAACACAAATTATTAGTACTACAAAAGGGGAAACAAAATAACTCACACAATTATTATAATAGCAAAGCACATCATAATCATGACACACATAAAACAAGAAAGTATTGATACAATTAACCTAGCATTGATAATCATTCAAACATAGAGATGAAATATAATTGAAACACATAACAAATCATATTTTATAACATAGAGATTATATTGATTAAAATAAATAAGTGCTATTACAATAGTTAATCTAGGCCAATTTTATAGTCTAGAGTGATGAAATAAAACTAGGTAAAATTTGGCTATAATCTGATAGCTCTTTAGAGTAATTTCTTTTCAACCCTATACTATAGTACAGTTATTCCTTATATAGATAAGGATGGGTCTCATCTTTAAATAATATAAGGATCCCATCCTGGGTGATGATGGCCACTCATTATAATTACATCTATATTTCAAAATTTAAAACAGAACTATCACTTCAAACCCAAAAAAATGTATGAGAAACCACTTAATTGACATAAAGAGTTGGATGGGAAGGTCTAGCTCCTAAATGAGTTGAATTTTCATCCTTATATTCCAATTTTGTTACCACAAGGTCAAACTCCTTATCCATATTGGAAAGGTTCATTGAGGGCTCCATAAAGATTACCTCAGCTTGAGTTTCCAATATCTAATAGATTTGGAAGGGCACTTTCATTGATGCTTAGAACCCAGACACCAAGTTAATGATCATCATGGATTGCATTGATAGATCTAACAATACTTGAGCCCCTTCTTAGTTTTCTCTAGCAACCTTATGCCTCATGACCTAGTTAGATTTACCTAGGTGGACTCCAAATTATCATTGATCAAGAAAGGTGCCATATGGGTGGAATAACATAGTGATATTGACATATATGAATTAGGTCAATATCTTATTCTTAACCTCTTCTAAGGTTCCCATTATAATATGCTTCATGACTAACCATTATTCCATAACATCCCTCATGCTCCCAACATACATCTAGTACAACCCAAATTTTGAGGTCAACATAAGTTTTATCTTTAAGAAAATTCTTTTGTTGACCACCACTTATAAATTCTAACATTTCCCATCAATCTCTATAATACTCTCCATGTAGGCCTAGGTTCACTGGATAAGAATGATGGTATCTGCTAAAGTATCCACTACTTTCCTAATAATTGATAAAAGTAATAAGATAGTTTCATTGATCTACCCAGCTAGCCTGATGGTAAATGTGATCTTCACACATGATTTTAAATTTTGAACCTAGATTTTCATGTCCTCAAGGATATTCTCATACATATTACAATTAGCTTGAATAATGGATAGTGGGTCCTTATCCATCACTTCTTCCCCATTGTAAGTCCTCACCTTGGTAAGGTAAAATAGATCTTGATGGACCTACCACACCATTGGGTTCACCGATTATACAAACCTCTATGTCAGTATCCTTTTGATTCTTCTAGAGGCTCGTTTAAAGCTCTATTTCATGTTTAGGTCACCATGGGTAGTCACATCTAGCAATTATGATCTTAGGACCATTCCCTAGATTGTGGGAGGTGTAGGATGGGTGTTTGAATGGTAGTGAAAGGTGGAGGATGAGGTGGATTAGAGATAGATTAAGTGGATGGAGTGAATGAGGAAAGTAATAGATGTAGAGGAGGCATGGGAGTGTATGGAGGGAGAATGAAAGGAGAGGATTAAGGGAACATTTTCACTTGCCACTATTCCTATGTTAAGTTCACTTGAGGAGGAATTACCCCAAATAAAGTGTCATTAAATAATATGGAAGAGATGGGATGGTTTAAGGAAATTACTATGGTACCTTGGGTAATAAAAAGATGGAGTTGGGGAACTAGGCTCCAAGGTGTTCTAGAAAGGGTTTTAGGAACTATGGAGGCTTGTGGATTACCCCTAGGAAAGTGTCACTAAATAGTAGTAAAGATATGGGATGGTTTAAGGAAATTACTATGGTACCTTAGGTAATAAAAAGAGGGGGCTAGGGAACTAGGAAATGAGGTGTTGCAGGTAGGGTTGTATGAACTATGGAGGCTTGTGAATGAGGTTAAATCAAAGTATAAGGCCTTTGAGTTGGATATAGAGTGTGAGTTGACTTATGCTTATTTTTTAACCTCTTACATAGGTTGACTATGTATGTTATAGTACATGGTTCGACTAGGATAAAAAGAAGCATAGGGGTTGATGGTGGAGGACTCAATTCTAATAAAGGAAGCACTAGACTAACTATAGTGGGCATTGAGAGAGTTATTGATATAAGTGATATGATCTTGAAAGTCATAGTCATGTTTGTTGATCAAATCACACCCAAGGGAGGCACTAAGAGGATTTAAAGTTGTGAAATGGATATAATGGAGGGGAATGATTATGTAAAGATGCTTAAGAATACTGAGGCCAAAGGTACTTGGATGAATGAAGGTGGGTGTATAATGGGGAAAAGAAGGTATAAAGTATGTATGCATTAATATCCTCCTTGTTCACCCATTTATCATCTAGGTTCTCAACCCAATCATAGAGGATGTCATATATTTGGTAAGACTCTATCTAGATGGTTATCTCTACTACATCATAGGAGAAGGTCTAGTCTAGGAGAGAGTAATATGCCTTGAAGGCATTTTGAAAGATATTGAAAATATGGTGTTGAGAGTTAGGCAAACATACCCAGTCTTAGACTTGGTCCTATGCACAAATGGAATTGTGAAGTAGGTTACTTAATAAGTTAGTAGAGGAGAATGCCTCTAGTTTGGTAGTGGCTCTATGAACTCTACACTTCTTGTAGGATCGAATGGAATCCTCAAACTTTGCTAACTAGTCATCATCTGATCCTAAATCCTTAGGTAATTTCTTGAGCTCTTTGAATAAGTCATTTTAGTGCTTAAATTTGGTTAATCTAGCTTGGAATGTTATATCCTAATACTTATATTTAGCCTTTGGGTTTGAGAAGGATGCAACCATTATAGTATTATAGAGGGTTGATAGGGAATTTTTGAGCATAAAATAAATAAAATATAGGGGTACTTTATGAGAATTAGAAATCTAAGAGTTATAATGTTTTTAAAGGTAATAGTGGTAACCATTATCAAGCTTCCCTTAAGATTTTATAAATGCATGAATACATTTCCCTTGTATTAATGGCATTTAGTTTCTCACTTGGTATGAATTAAAATTTGAGTTGGTGGCTATATTTTCTCTTTACTTCTAAATCCAATGTTAAATTTAGAGCTCATGATCTTCCACTACCAACCGTATCTAATAATTATGACGGGATGTTTTAAAACTCTCCAATTAGGACTAACTTCCTATCTTTTTAATTCCCAACATGTGGTAGGCATAGAGTCACATCTCGTAGAGGCTTCTCAATTGACTCATACTTTTCAACAATGTCATATTCTCATTATTCTCTTACTAATAGTTGGCACCTAGGCATGGATTCATACTCCATGTCATTCCCTTAGGAAGGGTGATGTGTCACCTAAAGACATGTAAAATGTCATGATTGGTTCTTTGGCCTCATTTATAACTTATTTATACCTTCACTAGGCTTAGGTGGCTGCTAATTCATCTATGTATTGGGTGACATGGTGCCTTCTCATTTTGTCAAAATCTCCTAGGATCTGATATCTCTGACAGGTTCAAGGGACTAACTACTCTAACACTCAATGATTTGGTGCCTTCTCATTTTACCAAGCTCTCACAAGCTTTGATATTTATGATAGATCTATGGAATTGGTCACTCTGACACTCAATGATGTAGTACCTTCTCATTAAACAAAATTATCCCAAGATTTGATATCTCTAATAGATTTAGGGGACTATTCATTTTGATATTTAGTGATGGGGCACCTTATTTTTTAGTTGGGATCTCAAGCTCTGACATATTTGACAAGTTTGAAGGACTAGCCATTATGACACTTGGTAATATGGCACTTTCTAATTAAGCTAGGTCTTCTTAGGTTCTAACATCTCTAAAAAGTTTATGGGATTGATCATTTATCATTTGGTAACATGACACCTTATAATTTGGCTAGGATCTCTCAATACATGACATCTATGACACATCCAAAAGACTAGCCATTTTAACACTTGGTTATGTGGCACCTTCTGATTTGGCTAGGTCCTCTTAGGCTCTGATATCTCTGATAGGTTTATGGGATTATCCATTATGAAATTTGGTGACATGGTACCTCCTCATTTATTCAAGATCTCCTATGCTCTAATATCTTTGATAGGTCTAATGGGTTTGCCATACTAACACTTGGTGACATGGTGCCTTCTCATTTGGATAGGTTTTCTTAGACTCTATGAAATGCACAAAAAATACTAAGATATGAAAAATAACATGATACATTAAAAAATTACTCATATATCACTGAGACTTTGATTTACTATGAAGGGTGATGAATCTACTAATCCAAGAAAGGGACAAGACTCTAATAATTTCAATAAAAGATAACATGTGATGTTAGTGTGATGATTAATAAAATAAAAAAACACTCCTTAGTCATAAAAAAATAAATAAAATAGGCCTATTGCAACTCAAGGTATTCAAGGTGATGTAAATTCTAAGGATTTATGTAGGTGTTGTTGATAAGAATAAAATAAAGGACCCTAAATTTCTAGTTCATGATATTTTTAGAGGGGTCCCCCATTTTGAAGAAAAGGGGGTGTGTTGGTCACAACAAATGGTGAGTTTCATCGGGGAAGTGATGACAAACACTTGGAACCCAAATAGTTTATTATTCTTTCCTTGCTCAACATATATATTATAAGAGGGATATTTATTAGACACAAAAAAGATGAGGCACCAAATTATCCCAATAGTAAGTGGCATACCAAGCTTCTACCTTATAGATGGCCCCCAATGTGTGTAATAAGAGATTTAAATTTTCTATTCATTTTGGATTTTATTCGAGTAATCAAGGATGGAATAATTATCAAGCTTCATATATGGAATTAATAGTTTCATGTATTAGATGGGAAAAGGCTGGGGAATTGATCTACTACTATATGAGAATTCATAGATATGATAGATATGCCTCTAATCCCATTTATGGCCTTACTCCACTGCTAGTCATGATAGAAAGCCTATGGTAGAGATTGATTATATAGCCTTTTTAGGTAGACTCATAATTTAGATTTTGTGTGATTTACTTATTCCTTTCCAAGCCTCCCCATGATAATTTTTTCATTTGTTATTCTTGTCTATTGAGGGTTTGGGACCAATCTAAGGGTGAATAGATGATGAATAAGTTCTAAATACCCATCCAATCTCTGATTAACTACAATAATCTAATATTTTATTGAGATATTTATTTTAAATGAATCTTAGTGGATCTATTTGGGTTTAAGATATTATAACATCCACCTATTTATCTTAGAATCATTGGCCTCTCAGATTCAAAGAATCAAAAGTTTTAACTACCATCCTAGAATTATTTAGATCAAAGGTTTGAACTTGGGTTTTCCTACTTCTCAACAATCCTTTTGGGCTTAGGCCATCACATAGAGTAGTTAATAAAAAGGCTTGGGCATCAGAGGAACATCAAAAAAAGAGGGAGATAGAGGGACAAAAAATAAAATAAAAGGAAAGTGCACAATAAAAATAAAAACACAACAAAAGCAAAACTATCTAATATATGCATTACCACCTTTGCTCTGACTACTCATAAATTAAATTGGAGGGGGAAAATGAAAAATAATTCTTCAAGAACTATCTATTTACTAGAATTGGTAGCTCATTACCCTCAATATATTTGAGACAAAATGCATTCTATCGCAAGATTTTGGCTATTTAGTATGGACTGATACAGATGGGATCAAGTTTAAAATGTTGGCCTTTTTTTTCATGGTCCTTATCCCATCATGTTATATATTCTAAAGGTTTTGATCTTTTCCATCTTATGGAACCACATTTTAACTATATCTTGGTGCTTGATAAATCTTAACAAATTTTCATCCTAGGCTTACTCTAACTAAATTAGGTCTAGGAATCTAGAATTCACCTTGATATCTAGTTCCATGAATTATTGCATGAAATTATAAGTTAAAAAACTAAGTATGATCGATATGATTGTCTTTTATCCATATATTATAATGGAAGAAGAGATTTTGAGGGATTGTTTATACCTAGTATGGGTTTCCTATAGGGTGAGCTTTAGTAATGGGTGTCATTCTTAGGGATTTTCTCTAGATGATTTCTTGATGGTGTTAATCAAGTTCTTGTTAATGGACTCTACCAATATGTTCCCTTGTAGATAGTGATTAGATGAAAACTTCAACATGATCCCATTATCATAGGCCTATTTGGTTAATTCTACTTATTGAAATTTAGGGACATTATCACATACTAAATAAATGGGGACCCCAAAATGGGTGGTGATGGTATTATTAAGGAACTTGATGACTTAGGTAGTGGTGATTTTTTTGGTTACAACTACCTCAGAACACTTAGTGCAATAATTTGTGATTATAAAAATGAACTTATAGCTAGATGATGAGTTGGGGTTGATGACCTTCACTAAATCTAGTCCCCTTTTTGCAAATGGCATAGATTCAATAATAGGTTGAAGTTGAATTTCCATGTGTTTTTTTCTCTTAGGAAAGGTTTGGAATTGATGATATAAGTGGACATGGGCATGAACATATTTAAACAATGTGGTCTAGTAGTAACTTGTCCAATGAACTTTTTGGGCCATGGTATTTATTGTGATATAGCCAATTCATAATATTTCATGGAAACTTGCCATTATATTTTTGGAATATTCTAATGATACACAGTAAAAGTATATTCCTTCATGGTTTATTCTTAAAAAACTCCATTCTTCAGCATATACTATGTGGACTTTAACCAGAGGGCTCTCCTCTATGTGTGGTTGAGCCCAGGGGTGCATTTCCATAGAGTATAAATTTAATTACCAGGGCATACTAGTCATATTGTATTTCCCTCTATTGTCTCACTTGGTGTACCATAATCCTTAGATTTATCTCCATTATTAGTTAATTCCTTTTCCTATAACCAGTTTAGCTTGCTTGATTTCCAAGTAATACTCTTGTAATTTTTTCATCCATCAACCTCTGCTTTTTCTTAGCTCATTTTACCCCAACATGTATTTTATAGTTGGATCCAGGATAATGTTGTGTACTTTCTTTTGGAGGATGTAATGTCTAAATTTATTCACCACCTTCACCATGGTGTATGAATGCTTATATAGGGTAGAATATCTAAGGTCTACATATTTAAGGGTAGTGCTCATAAAATCCATGGGGTTTTCTTCTCCTTCTAACCTTTGGATAAGGCAAGTGGTAATGGTGTGATTTGAAGAAAAAGGATAGACATAGAAGTCTTGCATATAGTCTAGGTTGATGAGGACCAAGGCATGCATGATTATGTTTTTGATATCCTAGAAAGTTTTATTTAATATAACATGCCATTCCACTTTCACATCATCCTATTTTAGGACTAAATATAAGGACTTTACTATTTCATCAAATCTATAAATAAATTTATATACAAAGTTAATTTTTCCAAAGAAAGATTTTAGTTGCTTATTAATATTAGGTAAAGGTAGTTTAAAAATTACATCTACCCTTTTGAGGTCGATAGTAATACCTTCCTTCATGACAATGTGAATGATAATATTACATTTGGTGACACTAAACATGCTCTTCTTTGGGTTTAAGGAAATGTCATACCTTACACATCTAAAATACCCTCTCCAATTGGTGTACATGATCTAACATATATTTTGAAAACATAATTAGTTCATCCATATAGATGAATATACATTTACCTATCAAACCTTCAAAAGTGAAGTTTATTTCCCTTGAGAAAGTGGCACCAATGTTTATTAACCCAAAAGTCATTTTTTATAGGTAAATGTGCCCCACTTGGTGGTGAAAGAAATCTTAGTTTTGTCCTTGGGGTTGAACAAAACTTAGTTGTATCCTAAGAAGACAAAAAAAAGGACATCATTTGAGACATTATCACCATTTAAATAGCCTCATATACTAAGGGAAATGAGTAATTATCTTTAATCAAAGACTATTTTAAATTCTAGAATCCATGCATAATTAGATTTATCCATTCTTCTTCCACATCAGGACTAGGTTGGGCACCCAAGTGGAGTGGTAAACTAGGAAAATTATCCATATAGATAATAAATTATGAACATCTTTGTGTAGCAAGGGATATATGATTGGGTTTGCTATCCTATATCTTTTCCTAAATGGTTTTTTGTTGGGCTTCAATGAGATATTATGAGTGATTACTCTTTGGTTGAAGACCTTAAGGTATCCATAAGATTAAGATATCACATACTTATATCTAAGTAGAAAACTTCATAATTACTCTAATTCATGTTATATCTAATCAAGATCCACATTAATCATCTAGGGATTCTTTGTAGGACCAAGATTAATGAGTCAATAATTTTGGTCCTCAAAATTAGGGTTTTTGGCTTGAAAAGTGGGGTATAACACATCAAATGATATTTATAATGAGATCATCCCATTTAATATTTGGTCCTAATGAATATTCAGGATCCCATCCCTATCCAACTCATTCCTATGGTTGTGTTTATCTTTATTATCTATAATTTGGGCCTTGAACATTCCCTCATTATTAAAAAAATAGATGATCTACTAATCATACTCAAAGACATAGAAGTTTATCAACCTAACTAGGATAGAGGGACATGAAATGAGCTCCATGAAGAACTCTTGTAATTTAGTGTCATCCAAGGGGGTTGGATTTGCTATCGCAAATGCTAGTGAGTCTACTATTTAGTTTTCTTCCTTGGGGATGGTAGATCTAATACCTTGTTTGGAATGAGCTCTATCTATATAAAGAGACCATACGTCAAGTAGTTAGGTTGTAACTAGTTTGGTTTTTGGGAGGCTCTATGCTCAACATGTAGATGCTTAGGTCTAAGGAAACTAGGTTTACCTTTTAATTAATGGCATTATATTTGGTTATCATATGATTTATGGGATGGATCTATGTCTAACCTTATTTTATTGGTTACTCCTCTCCATAGAAACCACAAATGGGAGAAATATGTAGCCATGTACCCATTTAGAGATTTTGACCAATCTCTATTAAGGAACATGTCATAATATTCAAGGATATCCACCACTTGAATGTCTATGAATTGTAAAATTATAGAATTAAATTACAAATATATTTGTACATTTAGAAATTCACTTATCAGTTTCACTTCTAACTTATCTAGATGGACCGTTACCTTGTCAAACTTTATGGGGACTAGACCAAGTTTCTCACATATGTCTATTGGCATCATGTTGGCTAAGGCTCCTAAATATACTAAGAAATTATGAAAATTATTTCCAAAAAATGGGATGGTTAAATGGAAATGGGGCAATTTTGTCTTATTTTTTGAATGAGCACATTAGTAAGTTCTGCTCTCAATTTTGGCTAGGCTTGTAGGGTTGGCTTTTGAGTCAAATATTTTAGTAAGAGATCTTGTTTCTCCATGACTTGAGAAATATCATGAAGGGTAATATTATCCTTGATATTTTTCATATATTTCACTATGTTTTAACCTTATTGAGCTTGAACTAGTGGGTATTCCTTTGGTGAATTAGGTTATTGAGGTTTTAGAGGTGGGGGATCATTCCAAGAATTTTGGAATGATGGGGTTATACCATTATTAGGGGGTGTTAAGGTATTAAGGGGATTTTTTAATTCCCTATTACTAAGGGTGTATCTACTCCTTCAAAACTACTAAAACACTTGAGCCTCACTAATATCCTCTTCTAGCTCATTTTCTTCTTGTTTAGGTAGATCTAAGGTCTTTAACACCATAGCATTACTAGGGACTTTACCTGAGTTAGAGGATTTAGGATGATTGGGGACTACCTCATATTGTTCCTTTTACTTTTATAAGATATTGACATGTTATACACTTGCCACCAGTTAGGTAATACTATCTCAAATATATTTATCTCAGACAACCTATTAGGTGAAGGTTCTAAGGGATTGTAAGGACACTTATAGTTCCTATTTTATCATTGATATATGAATTTTTTGTTGGAACTTTATGAATTAGAATTACTCACCTATCTCTATAGTCCTGTGAATTCATTGCTATTTTTTTATACCATCTATTGAATGGAATCTAACTCAATCTTAGTGGACTCTTGAGGTGTGGTTTTGGTATTGTTATCCACAGCCAACATTACCTAATATTGAGTTTGTGGAAATAGTTCATGGTTACCTAGGTGTAAGAAAAATAATTATTGGTTTGAAGTGGGATGACCAAATATAAGTTGATGTGTCATAAAGAGTGGGTGAAGCATTGAGGCATTTTGATTAATGTTTGGGGAGAATTTCAACATAAGAATTTATGGTAGCATACCATGAGTGGGGGTCATTATTTTATCTTAGATGTTCAATTGCCTATCCACTTTGATAACCCATAAATAAGTTAAAGATATGTCTACTATGGTTGTATCCATCCTTAGGAACATGGTTGTCTAAGGGTCTAACACATTTTTATACATTTCAAGTGATATATGAGGGTTAGGTTGATACAACATGGTGACCTGACTATACATCTTATAAAACCTAGCATTAAAATTCATAATAAGATCATTATGCTCCTTCCTGATGCAACCAAACTATGGGTATATGAAACTAGAGTATATCACTTTCCAAAATTAGGGAAGGAAAGTAAAACTAAAATGATCCCAACTTAGGATAGAGTCTTTAAGAAGGTTTAGGAACCAATCATATGTAAAGTCCATTAAGTTAAAGGGGAAAATACTACATATCACATCCTCATGTTCTATTTTTAGAAGTCTCAGGGTAGTTTTTTAGGATCTAATGTGTTCCTTTGTAGTTTCTCCAATGCTAGGGGTTAAATGAGTTAGATAACTCTCAAGGTTCCTATGTAAATCATGGATAACTTCTGGGATGTTAATGGTAGAGCTAGTTAACTAGGCCATATTGGGTTGTAAATTTGGAATAGGTTTTGGGGATGAACTAATAATAATCATAGTATGTCTAGGTTGGTTAGACCTAGGTTTTATTTGCAAAATTAGGTGGAAAATACCAATAGACCCTGATGAGATCTAGCCCTAGTAATAGGAAAACTAGTCTTCAAGATGATTCACAATAAAAAATTATTTATCATTTTATTGTTAATAATCTAATCTTAACATATTCATAAAACAAAATTAATTATAAGAATGAAGTATTACAATAAGACCTCTTTCTTGCACCAATTATTATTCACTCAAAAATCCTCTATTCATAAAATGCCCATGAGATTAGGTATTACCTAAAAGGGGAAGGTGGGTACAACTATAAACTTTCATCCTCCATTTTATGACTAATCTAATATTAGCCTAGGGCATAGATGTAGTTATTTGAATTCACAAGTGTAGTCTATGTGAATGGTATCCAAAATATACACTATCACCATCAAAAGTTCAATCTAAATTTCATACACACATGTCAAATATTCTTATAATAATGAGTATTATGATTATTTTTTCTAAACACAAGGGGAAAGGGTAGTTCAATTTCAAAGAAAAAACACAAAAGAGAGGGAAGGGTAAGATAGTAAAGGGAAACTATAGATATATAATGGAATCAACACATTGACCATTGAACCAAGTGACTATGTCATAGTTATACCACTGCAGACCAAGTTTCACTAAAGTTCTACCTCAAGAACATATAGTGGGAAGAGTCTGAGGGAACTAGGATTATGCCTTTAATATGATCTCTCACTAATGATGGGTACTAGGATTTTATAGTAGAATACACACAAACACCATATGATAATTTGTATATTAACACATAAATTATCAAAACTACAAAAGGGGAAATAAAAGAACTCACATAATGATTACAATAGATAATAACATCATAAACATGACACACATAAAGCAATAAAGTATTGATATAATTAACCTAGCATTTATAATCATTCAAACATGAATATGAAATAAAATTAAAACATAAAACAAACCATATTGAAAAAAATAGAAATTGTACTCATTAAAAGAAATAAGTGTTGTTATAATAATCAACCTAGGCTGATTTTACATTCTAAAGTGATGAAGGAAAAGTAGGTAAAATCTTATCTATAATCTGACAACACTTTCAAGCAATTTCTAGTCAATCCTATACTATATTATATTTCCTAATTATATAGATAAGGATGGGACTCATCTTGAAATAGTATGAGGATCCCATCTTGGGACATTGTGGACACTCATTATAGTTACAAACATATTTAAAACAAAATAATCCCTTCAAACCCATAATAGATCTATAGGGGACCAATAACTTGACACGAGGAGGTAGCTAAGAAGGTTAAACTTATAAATAGTTTGACTTGGCATCTATATCTTCTAACATAGTTACCATGAGGTCAAACTCCTTATTCATCTCGGTAAGGTTCATCAAGGCCTCCTTAAATATTACCTCAACTTGAGTTGTCAGTCTCTAGTATATTTGAAAGGGATATTCCATTAACATTTGGACCCTAGAGACATGGTTGATGTTCATTGTATACTATGTAGATATATCCATCACTACGCAAGACCTTTCTTTGTTCAATATGGTCACCTTCTCCCTCATGACTTGGTAAAATTGACCCAGGTGGACACAAAATTCTTCTCAGTCAAGTAAGGTGCCATATGGGTAGAATAATAGAGTGATATTTACTTATTTGAAGTAAGTCAATATATTCTTATTTCCCTCTTCTAAGCATCCCATTGTAGTGAAATCCATGGCCAACCATTCTTCTATAGAATCCTTCATGCTCGTACCATACATCTTATACAATCCTAAGTCTGAGGTTGGTATAAGTTTTATCTTTGGGAACATTCCTTTGTTGACCACCATTTGTAGCTTCTAATATTTCCCATCAATCTCTATAATCCTCTCTATGTAGTCTTGGGATAACTAGATAAGAAAGTTGTTCTCTACCTGAGACTCCATTACTTTCCTAATAAATGAGAAAAGTAATAAGAGGCCATCCTTAACCTACCTAATTATCTTGATGAGAAATGTGTTCTTCACTAGGGATTCTAAAGTCTAAACTTGGTTGTACATGTCCTTGAAGATATTTTTGGATGTATCATGAGTCACTTAGAAAATTAAAAATGGATCCTTGGTCATCATTTCTTATCCATTATAAGTCCTAACCTTAGATAGGGAGAATAGATCTTTATGGGTATACCACACCACCAAGTTCCCCTCTTGGACAAAATTTTGTGTTAGTGTCCTCTTCATGCTTTTAAATACTCAATAAAATCTCCATTGCATGTGTAGGTCACTTTGGGAAGTCATCCCTGGAAATTTGTGTTCTTAGTACCATTCCATGTGTTGAAGGAGGTGGAGGGGTGGATAAAATGGTAATGAAAGGTAGAGGATGAGGTGGATGGGAATTGAGGAAGTGAAAGGAGTGAATAAAGAAATTAATTGAGGTAGAAGAGGCATGGGATTGAAATGAGGGAAAATTAAAAGGGAAGACCAAATAAACATTTACCCCTAACACTATTCCTATGTTAATTTCACTTGAGGAGGAATTACCCTAGGAAAGAGTCATTAAATAGTAGGGAAGAGATGGGTCAGTTGAAGGAAATTCCAATGGCATCCTAGGTGATGGAAAGAGGGGGCTAGGGAGATAGTGCCAAGGTGATTCAACTAGGACTAGAAGAACTATTGAGGCTTGTAGAGGAGGTTGAATTAAATTAGAAGGACTTTGAGCTAGATATAGATTTTGAGATGTGTTCTTCTTCTTTAGACTCTTACCTTGGTAAGATCTAAATGTTGTAGTATATGGTCCAACTAGGATAAAAATATCCATGGGGGATGATGTTGGAGGACTTAGAGATATTGAGGGAAACATAAAGATAACTATAGTGGGCACTAAAAGGGTTCTTAATGTAAGTGGTATGATCCTAAAAGTTTCATTCATGTATTCTGATGAAAACACATGTAAGGGAGGCACCAAGAGGACTTTAAGTTGTGAAATGGATGGATTAGATGGGAAAAACAAGGTAAGGATGTTTGAGAGAAACAAATAAAAAATTACTTGGGTGAATCATGGTGGGGATGCATTGAGGAAAAGAGGAGGGGCCACTTAGGTATTTATGGGAGTAGAGAGAAACTAGTGGTTGTCAAGAATAAATGTTGTAAATTGGTAGGAGTTAGGGGTGGAAGAGAATGGGAAAACTAAGAATAATGAGAGGGGGAACTTGGACGAGTATCTATTGGGAGCCTCAATCTAGGTTGGTTATTAGGCTATCATCCACATCAAACCTTAATGTTTTTGTGGTCTGAGGTTGAGGTGTTGGTGGTTGAGCTAGATATACCTAGGCTACTTGACATTGAGTAATTTGGGTTTGGATTTTCCATGACTAGACTACTAGATCTATCAGAAGATGTAGAGGTAGAGGTAGGGCATGAAAAGTGACTAAAGGATGAAGAGGAGCTAAGGCATGAATACCAAGAGTTATTTGAGGAATTAGAGGAAATATACTTGGATCTCAAAGAGAAGGTGGTGGAACACCTTATAAGATCCTCTAGGAGATATTAGGAGTTGTCATAGTTGGGTCCACCATAGATTGAGTGGGAGATATATGAGGCATAAATGGGCCTATTTGAGCCTTATTTCCTTTTTTCTTCTTATTTTTTATGATTTAAGACAACACCTTTTAGGTTTTAGTTACATCTAGATAGATCTCATCATTATCTTCAACCAAATAACTATAGGTGATATTGAGGCAAGTTGAGTACCACACCAAGTGAGCTTTAATTATGCCATTTAGGTTCTAGTGTTGGATAATGTAATTTGATAGGGATAAGGAGTCTCACCTAGATACCATATTCTAAATTGGAGGGAAGGACCTATAGACATGGTGCTTGATTATGATCAATAATGGTGGAAGCACTATATGCATAACCCAAAGATGCCCTCAACCAATTGATAGGAAATATCTTAGTTTTCTAGACAATCTAGAATGAAATACAATAGGTTGAGGGGATATTTGAATAAACACATAATTTGGATCATAGTTTCCTCCTTATAAATATAGTATTCCCTAATGGAAGTGATGGAATACTTGATTGCCTTTGAGATATGGGTTATCGAGGCCTCATTGATGGCTTGATAAACCATTAGGTAGAAATGCTTGCATATGTCCTATATGTGATTGTGGAACTAGTGTCTATAGAACTTGTAAAATACCACATGGACCATTGAATCCCTAAGAACCCATGTAAGAAAAGTCAATGAATTTAAAGAGAGTGTCTTATAGACCACATCTAACATGTATCTCATCATGTAGAAATTATTCCCAGCTCAAGCATCTATGATGGCATTAACCAACTTGAAGTTGATCAATCCTCCAATATTCAAGATGTCTAAGTATGTGAGGACCATGTGTAGAAGAATCACCCATAGATCATTGATGTACAAGTAGTCTTAGGACCTGAGTAGTTAGTTTAGTAAGATAATGCCTACATAAAATTCCTCCTTGAAGGTACAAACTATATACTCATTAATATCATCCTTGTTCACCCATTTAGTGTCTATGTTCTTAGCCCAGTCATAAAGGACATCATATATTTGTTATGTCCCAATCCAAACTATTACTGCCACTACATCATAATAAAATGTGTAATATAGGAGGGATAAATATGAATTAAAGTCATTTATAGAGGTATTGTTACTCTAGTGATGATATTTAATAAGACATACCCAGCCATAGAATCCATCTTGTATGTGAATGTAATTATGAAGGAGGTTGCTTAATAATTCAATGCAAGGGAATGCATCTAGTTTGGTAGTATCTTTGTGAAGTCAACACTTCTTTTAGGATAAAAAGGAATCTTCAAACTCTTCTTGTTGGTTATCATCTAAGCATTAATTCCTGGGGATTTTCTTGATCACTTTGAATAAGTTATTATAGTGCTTGAATTTAATCAATCTAGCCAATAATGTGGTATCCCAATAATAAAGTTTGGCTTATGGATTTGAGGAATGTGTGTCCATTGTATAAATATGGAGGTGAAATATGGAATTTTTCAGCATGTAAGGCACATAATGCAAGGGTGATCTATGATAATTAAAAATCCAAGAGTTAGAATGTTTTAAAAGATAACAATGGTAACCATTAGCATGCTTACCTTAGGCTTTGATAAATTCATGTCTACATCCCCATATATTAATTATGTTTGGTGTCTCGCTTGATGTGAATTAATCTTTGAGTCGGTGTCTATAATTTCTCTCTTTATTTCTAAATCTAGAGTTGAATTCAGAGCCCATGATCCTCTACCACCAGCTAGATATATCAATGATGATGGGATGTTTTAAAATTATCCAATTGGTAATATCTTCCTATTTTATTAATTCAAAATATGTGGTAGGCATGCATTCACATATCTTAAAGTACTCTTTATTAAATCATGTTTTCCAACATGTTTCATCTAGGCATTGGTCCTGTTACTAATGGTTTTCACCTAGGTATGGCTTTATACTCCATGTCATTCCCTTAGGATTGGTGATGTGTCACCCAAGGAAATATGACATGTCTTTATTGGTTCTTTAGCTTCATTTTTACCTTATTCTAACCTTCCTAGGGCCTATGTGGCTACTAGTCCATCTACTTATTGGTGAATGTGGTGCCTTCTCATTTAGTAGGTCTCTCCTAAGCTCTAACGTATCTGATAAGTATATGGGATTGGTTTATCTAAAAATAAATTATGTGGTGTATTATAATTTGTCTAGGCTCTCCTAAGATCTAATATTTTTGATAGGTCTAATGAACTAACCACTCTAACACCTGATGATGTGGCACCTTCTCATTCAGTTAGGCTCTCCTAAGCTCTGACATCTTTGAGAAGTTTGGGGGACTGAACATTTTGACATTTGATGATGTGGATCCTTATCACTCATTTAGGCTCTCCTAGGATATGAAATATATTATAGGTCTCTAGGATTGGTCATTCTAACACTTGGTGATGTGGCACCTTCTAATTCAGTCAGGTCCTTCTAGGCTATGACATCTCTGATAGGTCTATGAGACTGACCATTATGACACTTGGTAACATGGTACTTTATGATTTTTCTATGCTTTCATCTAATATTTTTTTTAGGTCTAGGATATTATCCATTTTGACACTTTGTGATATGGCACCTTTTGATTCAATCAAATCTTCGCAGGATCTGGCATCTTTGATAAGTCTAAGAGACTAGCCATTATAACACTCTGCAGTGTGGTCCCTCATCATTTAGCCAAGATTTATTAGGCTCTAACATATTTTATAGGTCCAAGGTATTGGATATTACTACACTTGGTGATGTGTTACCTTCCCATTCAGTTGGGTTCTCTTAGGTTCTATAAAATTGACAAAAAATACTAAGAAATGAAAAGGAACACAATACATTAAAAACTTACTCATCTATCATTGAGACTTAAATTCACTATGAAGGGTGATAGATATGATACTCTATGAAAGTAATGAGACTTTATGAATTCTATCAAAATCCAACATGTGATGTTAACACCATGATTTATAAAATAACAAACACTCCTTAGTCATAAAAATTAATAAAAGATGTTGCTACTCAGGGAAATCAAGGTCATGTACATTCTAAGGATTTAAGTAGGCATTATTGATAAGAACAAAATAAATGACCTTGAAACTATGGCTCATGATATTTTTATAAGGGTCCCCCATTTTGAAGAAAAGGGGGCATGTTGGCCACAACATGGTATATTATTATTACCACCTTTATAGATTCATCGAAGACCAAGATCAAATAGAGGTATCTCTAAGAGATTTATTACCAAACTAAATTCATCGTCCAAAGGGAAGCAACCTAAACAATTTACTAGGGCTTGGGTATCTAGTTCAACCATGTCATAGGTGGAAATATCCATGATTTGCCTAGGAAACCATACAAATATCTTTCTTAGTTATCTCCCTTTTGAGGGAAAACTATAGAAGAACGTATGAAAGATTAAAAAATTTATAGTGTTGCTAAATATAGTTCATGAGGATGTTTCATCTAGATTATTCCCATTCACACTAAAAAATGTTGTATATGATTGGTTCCTCAACTTTACAAAAAGTTCAATTACAACATGGGCTCATTGTCATGACACCTTTATTACACAATATAGATAAGTTATCAATCCTAGCATTATATACCAGCTTTTTATATCATGAGAAGGGAACCCAATGAACTAATTAAATCCTTCAACACAATATTTAAAAATATGTACAACTTTTTGGCTCCTACTTAAAGACCAAACTTTGTCCTAACACTTAAAATGTATAAAAAATCATTAGATCCTATTAATTTAGTATTCCTACCTAAGGATCTAAACATTAATAACTTATAAAATGCTTATGATAAAGGTATTAACATTTATATATAGTTAAATCCTTAGGTGTATGACATACCCAATATTGATCGAGATTTACCAGTCCTGAACCATATTCCAAATGCCAATCATAATGTCATAGAAAAAAATTAGAACTAGGTTTCAATTAGTTACCTTTGACTCATGATACACCAAATCAAAGCCTAAGTTTCTTGAACCATCCTACACATGCATCAATCAACACAATGAAAATAAATATTTATTACTAGTCAACACCTCTACCATACAAAGGATAACCTCTAATTCCACTAAAATTGAGTTGGACACCATCCAACACATCGTGAAAAGTCTTAACAATGAGTTTTTAAGCACATAGAAACACTTAGGAAATACTGTAGGATAGGTAGCCAATAGTAAATTTTCATTCAAAAGATATAACAAACCATTCAATAAGTCAATTAATAATTTATACCCTTCACCTAATAGATTTACTGAGATGAATATTTGTGAGGCAACCTTATCTAATTGTTATATGCTCCACAACACTACCCAACATGGATCACTAGACTATATAGAGTTATATACTAATTTTTTAATATTTAAAAAGGAGATGGAAATATAAGAGTTAGTCCCAAGTCAACCTTATTCATCCATAACTAGTGTGTCTAATACTTCTAGTACAACCATGATATTGGAAACCCATGATTTCCCATTCCATGTTCAGGATGAAAATGAGCCAGAAGATAACAAATGAAATTTGTGATTTTCATCAATTTTAGAATAATAATTATAATATTATATCTAATAATCAACACCCTACCATAACTTATATGCCTCCAAATAATAACAAAACTGCTCCCCCTAATCCAATTGTGAATAAAAATCCACCTAATCCTAAAGGGAATGATCAACAATATCAAGCTGATCCACACACCAATATTGGATATAATATAGTTGAGAATGTGAATAAAATCAAAGTTAATATTACTCTTCATGATATGGATTAGATCACAAAATAGAGATAAATTTTTCTCAAGACGTTGAATAGTAATCTATTTAATGATAAATCAAAATATACACATGAAAATATGGTCATGTACAAGAAAAAACTTGAGGTCTCACCCTTCCCATTGACTATCATAATATTTGGAATTTTTTTTCACAATTACCTTGTTGAATTAGGTGCATCAGTTAATGTTATTCCCATGGGGATATGCAAAATACTATGATTGACCCTAGATAAGTCCAAAAGAGTAGTTATATAGTTAGAAAAATATTTAGTCCTATTTTTTGGAGACATTTTGAATGTTCACATGAAACTTTCCTCTGAACCACATTATAAAAAACATATTAACATCTTATTATTCAACATTATTAAGTCTTATAGTTTAATCCTAAGCCATGACTAGTTAAAAACATTGAATGGACATTTGGCTACTAAATTTTCAAATATGTGGCTTCCATGGAAAGGAGTAGCCAAGAAGATCAAAAGAACCAAAAATGAAACACATGATCACAAATTATTATTTAAAAATGAGAGATTAAACTTTGATTCATCACATGCAAACATTTATATTTTCACAACTAAGCCTAAAAAACATGAACAAGACTTTGAATTTCCTTCATAGTTTTGGACCTTATATTTTAATGGTTCTCGATCCAAAAATGGCTTTGGTTTGGTGTGGGTATAAAATTGACTGATCCTAATGGGAGGTATCACCTTACTAATTTTAAACTACAATTTACATGCATTAATAACTATACATAAAATGAGGATTTAATTCTAAGACTCTAATACACATTGAAGCAAAATGTTAAGCAATTGATGATGTTTAGACACTCCGAGTTGGTTTCTAATTATATAAAAAGTTAATACCCTTTAAAATTATTATATCTAAATAAATATAAACTTAAAGCCTCGAATATTATAGATATATTTGAGGCTTTCAACATAAAATGAATCCATAAGGAGAAGACTAAAAAATTGATTCCTTGGCTGCCTCTGTAGCTAATTTGGAATCATTACAAGAATATAATAATAATAATAAATTATCTATGTAACTAGTACCATGTCCTTTACTTCCTAATAATTTTTATCACCTTTAGGTATTTTATGATGACCAATAAATTATTTAGTTCATGGGAAATTTTGGTGTCTTTGAGTTTTAAATTATTGATGAAAAGGATTTTGATACAATGAAAAAATAAGAAAATGAAAATGATGGTATAATATAATTGAAATTAAATAATATTCAAAAATTAATGGTATCCTTGGAATGGGTATTTGACATGGACCGTGAAGTTGAGAAATAGAAATAATCTAATACTAATCAGTATAATTTCTCCAAGGCAAATTTAAGGATAGATGAGCACCCCTAGATAGTTAATATTCAACTGAGCTATTAAAAAAAAAGTTAAGGTTAAAGTATTTATTAAAAAAATATAAATATGTGATTTTTTGGACCTATGAAGACCTAATTATTTTATCGTAGAGTCATCACACACAATACACCACTAAAAAGGGAGCAAAACCATTTTAGGTAGAGATAGAGACTAGTCAATCTTATTTTAGAACTATTTTTTAGAATGAAGTCCATAAATAATTATAGTCTAAAATTATATTTCCCATTAGGCATTCTACTTGAATACCCAACCTATTTCTTGTATGAAATAATAATGGGGAAATTAGACTATGTGTAGATTTTAGGAATCTCAACCAAGCTTCAAAAAAGGAAAATTATCCCTTCGATGAAGTAATTTAGATAGTTAATGGGTCAAAGATGATGTATTTTATAGATGATTTATCAAGTTACAACTAGGTTTTGGTATAAAATGATGACAAAATGAATACTACTTTCACCCCTAAGTGGGGAAATTTTGCATACAAAAAATGCCATTCAGACTAATCAATGCAGGTATAATTTCTAGTGGGTCATGAATTTTTATTTTCAATGACTTATTATAAAACGTGTCATCATATATATATACAACTTAATTATTTTTTCCAAATACAAAATTGATCTTTTAAATCACTTTTAGAGAGTATTTGACATATGTCAAAGCTATGAGATCTCCCTGAACCCAAAGAAAAGTATTTTTGGGGTCACTCAAAGAAACATTTTAGGCCATGTTATCATGAAGGAAGGAATTTCCATTGATCAAAGAGATTATAGGTCATTTCAAAAAAAATTATCCTAACAATAATAAATATCTTAAGTCCTTATTTGACAAAATCAGTTTTGTTCACAAGTTTATTTTAAGATTTATAGAGATTATCAATCCACTCAATGCCATGCTGAAATAATATGAGAAAATAGAATGGACATCAGAATAAAATAAAATATTTTAAGATGTCAATACTTCCATTTCGAAATATATATTTTTGAACAACCCACATTTTAACAAGGATTTTTTCTTGTATTCATTTTCTTCAGAACACACTATAGCAATAATACTTACACATAAGGTAAGTGATATTGAACATCCTATTTCCTTTATGAGTACTAATATGAAAGATGAAAAACTAAAATATTATATGATAAACAAGAAAATATATTATTTTTTGAGGTTTTGAAATAAATTCAAACATTATATCTTGTTCAACAAGACATACATCATTGTCCCAGACCCAATGGTCAAACTTATACTTAGAGATAATGAGTTAGGATAAATAAGAGAGAAATGGATGCTTAAGTTGTAGGAGTTTGACATTGAGATAAAAATTGATAAAATTTTAAGAGTTAATTTATCATACAAATAATTTATGATACTAATTCACACATATATATTAAGTAAATCAACTAATCTCAAGTGTTAGAGGTGATTGATACACTCAAATTATTAATTATTTGCTCACATGCATATGTCCTCCTAAATTGAATAGGTAAAATAGATGAGTAATAAAGATAAAGTCATTAAAATACATGATAAATAATGGAGTGATATATCAAAAACACAAATTACTCTATCTAATGTGTGTTTATAGATAAGAAGCTAAAAGAATGTTCAACAATTTTCACTAGAAGATTGGAAGTGGACACCCTTCAAAGAACTCTACTACACACAAAATTATGAGGATAGGATATATTGGCCTACCATATTTAAGGATTACTATAACCATGTTATGAAATTCAATAGTTTTAGGTATTTGTAAAAATAGAAGTAAACATAGCAATGCCTTTTTAGTCTATAATTAAAGGGTGCCCCTTTGCACTATGGGGCCTAGATTTTATGGGAGTAATCAATCCCAATTATTCAATAGGGCATAAATTTGTGATGAATACAAAAAAATAATATAACATATTGAATAATTAATAAAAGAAATATAGATCCAATTACATAACAAAATTTCTTGAAGAGAACATCTTATCTATATTTAGAACACCCATCTCCCTAGTATGTGATAATAGTCTAGTTTTCCAATCTACCAAGTTCATAGAGTGGGATTATTACAACTAGATTATTGTCAAATTATATTCTAACTATTATAAATAAGTAAATAGAGTGGTATAATATACAAATAAAAACTTAATAGATTCCATAAAGAAGTCAACAACAGATAAACCAAGAGAATGGCATCAACTATTGAAGTATGCACTATGGGTAGATAGAAAAAGACACATGCATACCCTTAAGGCCTCAAATTTTATGTTGGTATGGATAACAACCCATGTTTCTCATTAATCTAAAGTTGATAACATACCAATTCATGTATAAGTATATGGAAGAAGATGAAATAAGTCAGTCATAGTTACTAGACATTGTCCACATGGAAGATGCATGAACACAAGCTTTGCACACCTTTAGTAAACATTAGGATGCTGTCAAGAGGTGGTTTAATGAAATATTTAATACTAAGGTTTTCATAATTTAAAACCAAGTGATCCTATGGGATAAATAACATGAAAAAATGTGAAATATTATAATTTTACCCCTTATGGATTGGGCCATATCAAATCTCTAAAATTCTAGGTAACAATGCTTTTCACTTAAAATACCTTCAAGATAATGATTTAAATTTTATAGTTAATGGGATATTTATAAAACATTATTTCATGGTTTCTCTAACTCGAGACATATCAAAGTGACTATGAGTTCTAATTTATTAATAGAGTTAGAGTAGATTTTTGGATTTCATAGAGTAGATTTCCTACTTTCATAGAGTATATTCCATTATTTTATAGATTAGATTTCATGCTTTATTAGATTAATTTTTTGAAACAGTCAAGGCCACTTCTTGCATAAAACTCATAAAAATTATTCTAAAGGGGTGAAAAAACCATATTAAAATGGTGTTTATGAAGACCATTTTAGGTGTATTTTATGTCTTTAAGTTAGGACATATGTCATGGTTAAATTGAGATTTTTTCTAAATGGAATGGTTTCAACACAATTGTGGAATTTACTTGGATTTTTTCATGAAAAATTTATAAATATTTATAATTTTAAAAGATCAATTACACATTTACATGTTAAAACTTGTTTGAGAGATAATAAACATTGAGAAAGACAAAATATTAGTGAAATATATGATCTATAATTAATTCCATTCCTATAAACCTATCCAATAGTAATTCCCAACCCTTCTTCCAAAAAAGATTAATAATAAATAAAATAACAAAATTTTATTGAATAGGTGTGATTCAAGTAATCTCTATTAGGATTATGCATTCCTCACTCGTATTAGAGAAATGTTTAGAGTGGAATCAAAGGTATCTATATTAGGGTTATAGATGTCTAGCTAGTAGCAGAGCAATTCCTAGCTTCCCAAAACCTTGTATTTAATATCTAAATTAAAAAAGGAGAAAAAGGGAAAAAGTGACATTAGATTTTGTCTAATATTTGCTAAAACCCTCATCACAAGGGGAAATAATTTTCATAAAATCATGTTAGGAATATAAAATGTATAGCAACAATAATGAAATAAAGACTAAATTAAAATTCAAAAAACACAATAGAATAGAGACAAATTTAACGTGGTTCACCCAATATGGGCTACATCCACATATAAATTGGCAGTCCTTATTATTCAGTCCAACAAATGATGGGAAAAAACTAAAATAAATCCACTCTAGTATCCTCTTCACTCTCACACTATTCCACCTACTTACAATGTTGTCATATCAAATGAGGGTTACAAATTAGGGAAAAAAATCACTAAATTAATTTCTATTATTAGATCTCAAAACTAATAGTAAACAGTCCATATTAACTATGAAATTATAATATTTTATAATGTATTTTTCAAAAAAAAATGCTTTGAGGTGCTACCCCTAAACCCTCACCAGGGGGGCTCCAAAATAGGTTGTTGACCCCCCTGGACCCCTATGGTGACCCTAATGGGGGGCATTGCCTCCTCATCGCCCCCTGTTAGGAACTGGGCATTAAAATAAGATGAGGCTCCACCATCCAACAAATCACACATTATATGATAAATGAAAAAGGTTAGTACATTACATGGATATGTTATAGTATATTTTATTATTTCTTGTAAAGCCTAAAATTTTATCATGATGTATGAAATTGAGATTATGGGTTCTCAATTACTTTGTAGTATTTCCCCATCAAATCACCATTTTTTGTACCTAACACACACCATTTAAAAAATTTCAAATGAGGACCAAAATTGGTTTAAAAACTAAATTTTCATGTCTTATTTTGAAATAAATTATTCCAATCCCAATCTATGAATTGTTATCTTAGGTTTTAATAAAAATCAAGGTTAATATTGGATTATTTTCATAGATATTTTGCTTCTAAATCCAATATTTATTAAAATTAGGTTTTGGTTTGATTTGAGAATAACCAAGCTAACTGAATGTTTATCAAAGTTTTCTTTGTATTTATAGCTTAGATTAACTATACATATTGGTGCTACTTTTGGCCACATCTCTTTTTCACTCACATAGTCATTTTTATTTGATTGGTTAACAACTAGGTTGAAGGGTCTCTTACCCTTTAGAACAAATAGACAAAAGATAAACAAGGCATATCAAAAAGATAAAAAGGGACAAAAGACAAACCTAGTAGCTAAACCTCCCTACCACCATACTTCCACAAACTATCAGCTAAAAAAACTCAAATTAGACAAAAGGAAATAGAGCTAGACAATCTATTCTAATTTAGAGTAGAAGACCAACTCCTTGGTCTCATTACTTGCACTTTTGTTCTTTCTACCCCTAGTTTGACTCCCAACAAACTAATCCTTACCATCATCTTATCTCTTTTGCTTGAGGTTAGAGGATTGAAACTCCCCTTTTTCTTCCTCAAGATCCTAGGTGGCTTCCTCATCTTTTTTGTACTGGGTGGGTTTACCTTTTGGGGTGCGAACTAGGAGATCTTTTTCAACATTAGTAGTTATCAAATCCAGACTAAGAAATCCTTTAAACCTCTCAAACTCATCATAAATTTCACCATAAATTATTTTCTATATCATAATCTTCATATTTAGCTTTTGGAGGGAGTCCTCAATTTCCATTTTGACATTGAACCCAGAGACTCCTTTACCTTTACTAGTGAGTAAGTGGACAAATGCAGGGCTCCCCACATCTAGTTTGGGATCCTCTTACACATGTTCAACTGATTCCCCCAAATATTTATCCTCTTATTCATATCTAGAATTTGGCTGAGTGGAGTACCTTTCCTCCTTTGAATTATCCTTTTCACTATTCAGTGATAATCTTAGACCATTTTGGCTACCTGTGCTTAATCAACAATAAGATTAGGCCTTGATGGATTCTTTTTGAAATTCAACACTAAAACCTCCAAACATTATATTAGGAAGAATGGGATGCTAATATTATGGACTTTAAAGTGGTTTAGAAGAAGGAAATGATGCGAAAAGATAATAATGTATTTTCCTTCAAGTGTAATGTACATCATAATTTTTAGATAGACCTCAAACCATTTCCTTGATATCTCATCTCTCATAAACCCTTTGTGTGATGAATTCTTAGGTTTATTCTTTTCTTTATTATAAAATATGTTTCAGATTTCCTCCTTCTACCTATTATCTTTGAATGCTTTGACACCATTGCATTCCATCCCCATAGTTTCACCAATGAGTTCCTTAATAATATAAATTTTTAGACCATGCATTCTCACTTCATGATCTTTCTAGCTAGGAATAAAGTCCCTAGAGATCATAGTGTCATGACTGACCAAATATTCCATAAATGGATCCAACCCTCCCTTTACCATTTTATGCCATACATTCTCATATTTATTAACATTAAAATATAAGATAGGCTCAAATTGATCTTTATCCCCACCCATATTATGAAAATGCAAACTGCTTCTATAGTCTTCATAATATATGCTCTTAGGGAAGGAAATGAGAAGTTTTAGGAAAATAGAGACCCAATCAATCATATTATGTAATATTGGGGCTCCCAAATCATGTAAGGACTTGGTAATTATAGCCTTACACATTTAAAAGTCATTGAAAATGATTCATGTTTGTATCATAATTAATATACCCATTATGACTTTGTGTGATGTGTCCCTTCTCTGACTCAACAATATGGATGACATCATTTGAGAAATCACTCTCATGCCAAGTGATAAAATCATTTCTTAAGACTACAATGTTTCCCATGCAATTAAAAAATCTATTGCCTTCCTTATAGACTTGCCCTATGGAGACCCATTTGAAGCGGGACAACAAGTTTTTATCATCACTGATGATTCCATAAATGTTCCATGAGGAATGAAAAAGTCCTTATAAGTAGTTGATAATTTTCATCAAATCTCCCTCAATTTGGATGAACTTCATGACAAGATTGACTACCAAATTAATACCCCAAACTATCATAGTGGCTTTTGAGACATTATTTATTTGGATCCGTAATGAACCCACATAGGCTAGTTTGATATTTTTGGAAGAATCTCTTATCACACCTCCTATTCTTGTAGGGATTAGGTTCCATTTTTATACCCCTTAAAATATAAAATTAAACCACAAGGAAGGAGGAAGTGACCACTTAAATTTAGACCTATCAACCCCCTTTGCTTGAGCTTTCTTAGGATGACTAGATTGAGTTGGTTCATAATACAAGAGAAGAAAAGAGAGCTAGGTTGATCAAAAGATAAAGCAAAGGAAGACAAATTTTAATGAATAAAGGCCCAGAATCATTTAGATGTGGAAGAAGGATTTGGTATGTGTTTCTCAAAGATGCAATAATTCCTATCTTTCTAAATGCCTTAAAAAATATGGGGGAGAGCCATGTTCCACTAGAATTTTAGTAGGGGAACTTCCCAGGGAGGCTTCCATTGGGTGATTAGGTCATTAATGGACCCTAGATTAACCCAAGAGAAGATAGAAATGCTAAAAAATAGAATAAAAATAACAAGAGAGGAACAAATGTTTAATAGACTCAGCTACCTACTTGAAAAGAACACATCTATTAAAGATAGAAATGCATCAATTTACCAGATTGTCCATGATAAAAATCTTATTCTGGTATTCCAATTAGAAAAAGACATTGATTTTGGGGATAATGTTTTTAAGCCAGAGATCTTGCTAGTTATCATCCTCATTCTCCTAGTCCCAAAGGGAAGACTAATAAGATTTACCAGAGTAAATGCCATTGGGATCATGTTTCTAGATGAGGACATCCTCCATTAGGAAAAAATGATGTGAATATGTTGAGTAGAATCATTTAAGTCTTGAAGGAGGTAGGTCTTCTACTAGTTTAGGTCATTTTTTAATAGAAATTTCCACATCTTCCTCCCATTCCTCTCCCAATAATTTGACAGCTTGTGACCATACATTTATTTAAAAAATGAGATCAATTCCAAGTCTTAAAAGGAGGAGACCAAAGGGGAATTGATTCAGGGGTCAAGACAAAATTCAACTATATTTATTATGCCAAATTTCTACTTGAGTCCTTTTCTAAGAAGTTCCTTTCTAGATTTCAACACTTTCCATAATGTTGAGCCATTTTTGGGGCCAATTTTTTATAGGAAGTAGTGACATTCCAAAAAATTCAATTATTTGGCCCTGATGATTTTAGTCCACTAGTCATCATCCTTAATCACCCCCTAACCTTGATTTTCTAGAAGATCTTGATTCATGTTTTAATTATTCTTAATCATAGTCCTCCTTTTGAGATAGGGTGAAAATATTTATTCCATAAGATAAGTGGGAACCTAAATTTATCTTTAGCACCTCTCTATAGGAATATTTTTTGAATGTGTTCAATTTGATGTATGATCCTTTTAGGGATGATGAAAAGGGACATGAAATAGATAGGAATTATTTGAAGATAGCTCTTTATAAGTTGTAATTTCATTGCTTAGGATAGAATGTTCCCTTTCTAACCTTCTAGTATTTTTTGAATCTTTTCTATGAGGGGATTCTAGAATTATGATTTCATGGATCCCTCAATGAGAGAAGTTCCAAGGTAAGATGATGAGAGGTTATTGATGACACAAACTATAATATTAGATATTTTATCTTGGAGCTAGAGTGGGGTATTAAAAAAAAGAGGGAATTATTAATAAATTTACCATTCTGACTGAAGACCACTTCATAAATTTCAAGGATATTTCTGAAACACCTAGATTCTAGGACTGAGGCTTCTCCCATCATCATCATGTCATTCATGAATTGATGGTAAGTAATTGGGATGGTTTTAGGGGTAGTTTTTATTCCCCTAATGATGTTGGAGTTTTTGGCCTTGATAATAAGTCTACTTAATGCTTCATCCAAGATGATCAATAGGTACAAAGATAGAGGATACCCATATCTTAGCCCTCTCCCTGACAGAAAGAAACCCCTTGAAACACCATTGATAATAATAGATAACATAAGGGTAGATATGTAGGAGGAAATTAGACTTCTAACCAATTGATTGAATCCAAATCTAGCTAGAATTTTATTAAGGAATTACCAAGAGACCTAGTCATAAGCCTTATTCATGTTAAGCTTGAAGAACATACCTTGCCAGTTTAAGTAAGACACCAAGTGGATAGTTTCATGTGCTATTATAATCCCATATAATATATGTATACCAAACATAAAATATCCCTATTGTTTTGAAATAATTTAATCTAGTATAAGTTGGATTTTGAGTGAAATTTCTTTAGTGAAGATTTTATAAAATGTGGAACATAAACTAATGGGTCTAAAATCTAACATTTTAGTACCCCCTGCTTCTTGGGAATAAGCACCATGAAAATGTTGTTGAAATATTAGAGCATGGTTTTAGCCTTGAATAATTCCAAAACTACCATGTAAACTTCATGCTGAATAATGTCCCAAAAAACTTAAAAGAAGAAAGGAGGGGAGCCATCTGGTCTTAGGGCTCTATCCCCTTGTAATAGGAAAATAATAACCTATATCTCTTCATCCAAAGGGGGGTGAGAATAGAGACATTATCTTCATGAGATATAACCCTATCTAAAAGGTTATCCACTTGATCTTATTGACCCTAATCTTAGGGGGATAAAGTCAAGCAAAGATTTATAGAAGTTAATGAATTGAGATTCAATATCTTCATCCTTCTTGAACCAAGTGTCATCTTCCCCTTGAATTTACATAATGAGCTTCTATTGGTGATTCCTTGATGTTGAGGTGTGAAATTATTTGGTATTTATATCACCTTATTTAAGCCATAGCTTTATGAATTTTTCCTTTTAGTAGGTTTCTTCCTTTGCTTCCAAATTATGGAAACTATTGAGAAGTTTCTTTCCTTTTAATTGAAGGTCAGGAGAGGGGCTTGAAACTGAGATTTATAGTTTGATCCTAAAAATTTCCTCTTTGATGGAATTTTTTTGAAGGAAGATATTTCCAAACACTTCTTTATTCCATATTTTAATCTTATTCTTAACATGTCTGAGTTTCATGGCCAAGATATACATGGTTGATCCTTGAATCAAGATAGTCCACCATTCCTTAAAGTAGTCTTCCAAGGACTAATTTGAGAGCCACTTTTTTTTCAAATTTGAAAGGCATATCCTTAGCTTTTGACACCATGTCACTTTGTAATAGTAACAGATTATGATCATATCTTATTCTAGGGAGGCATGAGAGAAAAATATAAGAATTATGGATCTAATTAAGAGAAATTAGAAACCTATCCAATCCTACTTGAATAAGATTATCTCCTAGTCTTCATTTTGACTAGGTGTACTAATTACCTTTTAGCTCCACATCATAAGGACTTATATTAGCAATAAACTCATTAAATTCTAGCATGATATCATTGAGATAATATATTACCCTTTTCTTCTAACCTAGGGATAAGGGAGAATTAAAATCTTCATCTACTATCCAATTCATGTTTTTGAAATTGTTTTTGATTTCCAAAAAGTTATTCCATAACTTATTCCTTTCAATCTTAGAATTTGGGCCATATACATTGGTGAGGATCCAATTGTTTTTGACACATAATTCAAAGAAAGAAATAGAGATATGGGTCTTAATAATAAGAAGGGGGTTGCCTTCCAAGATCTAGGGATCCCAAAAAAATGCTAAACTACCTAAAACCCCTCTCAAATTACTTCAATTACAATGTGAATTGTCCCAAATATTAAACCTAATCTTTAAAACCTTTTGAGTTGACATATAATATCTTGAATTAAAATAATGTTTACTTTATGCTTTAAAACTAAATTTATTTCTAACCTCTACTTTTTGGGGTTGTTTAGCCCCCTTATATTCCAAGAAATAACTTTCATTTCTTGTTACTGGGATAGTGTCTAAGGGTCATCTTCATACCCTTTACAACCTACCTATTTATTTATACTCTCTTAGAGCTCTAGAATGAGGGTCTACCTATGGATTTTTTTATCACAACCAACTTTTAATTTTTTCCTACCCTTTTTATTGTGGACTTTTTCCCACTTTTCCTCAATTGAGTCTTTGGATAAATTATAACTTCCCCCTTGATATGAAAGGAACATTGTATTTTAGATGAGGAGAGATATTTAGACTCCCAATAGGATTTAATAAGAGTGAGGAGAGCTTGATGGGGTAGAATTTCTTGCAACACTAGGTCATCATCCAAAACGAGAGATTTGTGAGGAATGGTATAAGAAGAAATAGGGTGAGAGATGTCAAGAGGATTATTATGAGGGGGAGGGGAGCCCACTGGGGATGCAAACACATATTTCACAAGATTATCCTTTAGAGGGGAAGAAGAACTAGGTGGAAGGGAAAATAGGGGACCTAAAAGGGAATTCAGAGCTAGGATGAGATGGGGATATCTAAGGATCCTCAGAGCCATGAGGCGTCTTGGAAGATTATCATTAGAAATATTTTTCCCTAGGCTAAGAGGGGTCAGATCTAGTTTAAGGGAGGGGGATGGGGGGCTTAGTAGAGGAGGAAAGGGGCCAAGAAGGAGAGGAAAGGGGGAAAGGGGGGAGGGAAGGAAGAAGTAGAGCATTAGGGGAAGGGGTAAGGGGGATTTGAGAGGAGAACGGGGGATGGGAGGGGGGTGGAAGAGAAGAAAGAGACTAGGTGGAGGGGGAATGGGTAGCTTTTGAGCAAGGGGAAGTTTCTAGATGAGTGATTTAGGACATCACAAGTTAATTAAATCTCAAAGATATTTTAAATTCAATTCTTTTATTCCAGATACCATACTTTGATTTAATATTGATAGAGTGGATTAAGGGTTTATTAGTGGGAATAAAGATGAAAACCCTAGTAGAAAGAAGTCTCCTTCTATACCTAGTAACTAGGTTAATATAAATGGGTTGACCAAGGGCCCTAGATATCCCAAAAATGACTTATGGTGCCCAAACTTCCAAAGGGAGTTATGGAAAACTAATGTAGATTGGGATATCCTCAGAGACTAAACTATTAAGGTTAAATCTTACCTTCCATTAAGTAAGCATGACTACCAATTTTCCCATAAACTAAGGTCCTCTCATAAGGGTCCTTAGGGTATCTTCAGGATGGGAGAAATTGATTAGAAAGAAATTTTTAGACATGGTAATGATATCGATTTGCCCTTTAGGTTTCTATTTGAGATTAGCCCATTTTTAAAAAAATCAATATTTTGCTAGAAGTCATTAAACTTAGCCAAGATACTATTCGATAAATAAGAATTGATTATATCAATTATAAAATTCAAGACTTTAAGACTTACCTCCTTGTTTTCACCTAAATGGACTAGGAAAAAATCTTTTGGCATGATGTGATGACATTCTCTCACAACTAAATATACCCATGAGGACAATTTTTTACCTTTGGTGGGGTTGGGGTCATTTAATTGTAGACCCCAAATGGACTCCTCCCCAAGTACCAGCTGATTATTTGTGTTGTCTGATGAGATAGGAGCCATTCCCAAGTCAACTTTTCTAGATCTATCGTAGACTAAGCAAAATTTTTAGGTTGTAGTTCACCTTCGTCACACCCATTCCTAGCATTCAAAATTCTTGTAGCAACTATTATCATACCCATATAGATTTGAAATTACCCCAAACTCACATAGCCATCAAATTTAATAGTGGGAAAATATTCCAAGTGTTAAAATAACCTAGGTAGACAAAATCATGCAATCTGTCACTATCCAAATTATTTATGGATGGATATTCAATATTTTAAGTATATTTTTGGTTAAACAAGTATGGAAAATCCACATGTCTTAATCCTATATATTTGTAGCCTATTGAAACTTCTATATTTATTTGAGCACTAGATCAAGTGAGGACTATCCACCTTTCACCATCTTATTTACTTGTGGCTTATGCATAAAAAAGTATGTGGCTTCCTAAATACTTTATTAGTGAGATAATGCCACATGTCTCAATGTTTCTCACTGACTTCCTATATAGTAAAACACTAAATCATAGAGATCTTGAGCATCTAGGTAAGTGAGATCTATCAAAATGTCTTCATCCTATCCACCCATAATAGGTTAAAGAATTTGATTTCAATGAAAATATAATTGAGGACTATCCATGTGTCAACATCCCACTTATCCATAAGTAATAGATATAGGTATAAACTATGAAGCTATAATCGAGTGGATAAGTGAGAGACATCTATGTGCCAAAATCTCACTCATTTAGGACCTATACATAGCGACGCAAGCTATAAATATTATCAATTGAGTGGATAATAGTGATACATCCACATTTTTACATAACACTTATTTAGGTTCTATATATAATATAATGAATCATAAATCTAAGTGATTGAGTAAATCAATAAGGACTATCCACATGTCAATATCTTACTAAGGTATGATCATTGATCAGATACATAGAGATAAATTCCAAGTGATTAAGTTATAAGAGGATATATTTCACCTTCCAAGTAAGATAAATAAAATAAATAAACATACATCCTAGTTGAGTGATATGATGACATGTGTCATAATTAATGACTCAATAAATAACTAAGTAACAAAATATTGTGTGGTGAGTAACCCTATGATGTTGACATCATGAGAATCGAATTCAAGATAGAATAGACATGTAGTAAATTCATTGTCTACAATTAATTTTCATGAATGGATGATTTTGGAAATGATTGACCAAGTTCAACTAAAATAAACTACATATTTGGTCCCAAAACACAAAGGGATAATATATTATGCCTTGATATTTACTATAAATTACTATCAAAGCTATTGTAAATCAAAGTCTAATATTTTTTGACTACATAAAGTTCCTTAAACTTATTAAAATTTCATCTTATAGGAATACTCCTACTCCTTCCACTTTTAATTTTAGTGTCAACACATAATACACAGACATTGCATGCAATTCAACTATATTAAACCACAAACTATAACATTTTATAACATTATGGCTAGAAGTGGATGTAGTATAACCATATGAGGTTGAGGACAATTTGTATCTACAATAATGAGAATATATAGATGACTTGATCATAATATATAGATAGTTGGAATACACAATGTGTTTACCAAATTAGAAGTATTCCCTTGCATGTATTCCATTTTCAATTTATTTTTGGCTAGGACTTTTTTGGGAATATCATTGATTATATCAATATCCCTACCTTGATATATTACATGTTTGGTAAGTCCTTTAAGACATATTAATGACTCTTATCCCCTAAAAAACCTATAATAAATTAGCTAGTGTTGTATGTTTGGCCAATAACAATGTCAAGGAAACATTGAGAACTTGGGTAATAAACCCAATTTACTTTATACTCAAAAATCATATTATCAACACACTAGTTTTTAGATTCAAGTCTAGAATTTAGATCACCATGGCCCTAATAAATAGATTATATGTGTAGACACTGAAATCGTGTCGACTCCCCTGGTCATTCCCTGTCTTATTCTTCTTCACCTATTTAACCCTTGTCGATCACTTGTTCCACCAACCTTGACCCTGGCAGCATGTAAAAATGAGCACAGAGCTAAAACTAGACTCTATCCCCATTGTGCATCTGCTGACGACGGTCTTTTCCCGGCCGATGTCACCGATGTCGGTCACTTATCGGCCGACGTCGGCAATCCTGCCGATGTCGGTCACCTTGCCGTTATCCGTTATCAGTTATCATTCGGTTCCCGATCGATTTCCCAAAACGGTTGTCGAACCGTCTCTCAAACCGTCCCTTGCCTTCATCAGCCTCCGCCAACCATTCGAGAGGCTAATCAATCAAACCAAGCAATCATTCAATCGACCTGTGAACTCTGACATCCATAGACTCTGGCAATCAACACTCTCGCGATCAACCAACTCCGGCATCAACCAATCTGCATTCGTTTCAATTCGGCACTACACAGACAACTTCAACTATAGCTTTCATCACGTGTTCTGGCAGGTAAGTATTTACTCTGTTTGTTTTATTTCTTCTTGGTTATTCTTTATTCATTAATTCTATCATCCCGAATCTTAAAACCATAGACCCAAGTTCTGAATCTCTCCTTTACATCCCTGCCCACTATCCGCATCCATAACTCTGTCTAGACTCAACTAAAACCCCCAGACTCTGTCCAAACCCTGCCCTGACCTTATCAGACCCTATCCCGAATCTGTCTAAACCTTATCCCGACCCTGTCAAGAACCTGTCCCGACTCTCCCAGGCCTTCTGCAATCTCGTCCAGAACCTGCCCCGACCGACGCCAGTCACTACCCCGACTGACGCCGGCACCTTCCCTAACCGACGTCGGCACTACAGAGACCGACGCCGGTGACTATGCAGAACAGTGCTGCATATCAGGTATGCACTTTATTTTTTGTCATTTATTTCTGTCATTTTATCTTTTATTATCTACTTTCGTCCAATATTCTGCTTTTTTATCAGTGGGTTGATATCCTTCTAGGAAGTCTTCATACTTCCGGGATCGGGCATTCACCTGATAGCCCACCATATCTTTGACTAACGTTTTTCCGTGTTTTAGCCTTTTCTTCACAGGTGTCATTCCTCCACAGTCAAAGAGGAGAATCTTCCAACGTCTGATTTTGGTGCGCATGACTTTATCAGGTACTTCTAGCCTTGACCATTTCTTTTAGTTTCTTATTTCTTCTTTGAATGTAGAAAGCAATTTTGCATAGAAACATTCTGGCACCCGTGGTGGGACCCTAGGTCCTCCTTGGGTTCTTTCTTTCTTTCATTCATTTAGGTGCATTAGGTTCCTTCCTTTTCGCCTCCTTTCATCTCTTCTTAAACGACATCATAAGCAGGACTAAAATGAACATTTCTTTCTTTCTTGCACTTCTAGACTAGCTAAAACTCATATTCTTCGACTCTTTCTCCATTCGTCTTCATACGAACAAACATTTCGACTTGGGCATTAAAACACTTTGCATTCATTTCTGTTTGCCTGCATCTTTTAGACCACACATAGTAATTAAACCGCATATTGAATTAATCTAGATCACTTGATGTTACACGACCAAACCACCTGCACAAAATAAACATAAAACTTACCTGAGATAAGGCCCGACTGGGATTTCATCCCCCAGCGGATACCTTACCCGTCCCGGTGACCCTACTTGGATTTCATCACCAAGGGGGAAGCCCACTCCGTTCTCTGGCGGAGGATAAACTCTAGTGGAAGTATATTTTGGCTAAGCGAAACCAGCTAACCACTGGAATCGTGAAGTGAGGGGAGCTTGCTCCTTAGCACCAGGCCTGTACAGAAGCTAACACAGATTTCTTGAGCACCATAACAAAACCCAAAACCATCCATAGACTGCTTCTTCTAGGACCTGACTCACAAAGCCAATCTTCCTCTACACACATTCTAAGGCATAAGCCACTATAATCCTAATAATTTACTTCTAGGGTTTTAGGATCTGCTTGTGTCTTCATCTTTTTGGTTCTTATCTGCTTGTTTGAGCTTGTGAGGACGTTCTTCCTTGCCTTGAATGGTTCTGACTTGTAGCCAAGCCAAGGCTCTAGTCGATCACACGAGGCATCATCCTCTTCCATCTACCCCGCCTACAACCAGCCCTATAATGGAGTTCAACTCAGAAACTGAAAAAACTCCTACCAGACCATCTCCGACCCAAACACCTATTATCCCAGAAGGGGACTAAGATTTTGCACGATTCTTGGACCTCAATACCAAAGCCTTGCAACACTATCTCACGAATAGCCAAACGCGAGACCCCTTAGGCAATCCAATTTATGGAATGCCGACCTCTTTCCTCGAGACTGCGGCCGTATCAACGACATCCATAGTCCAACCCTTAGACACCCAGGCTGTTGCCTCAACCAATGACCAACCTTTTACCAACCATCCAAGTGTGGCCTCTCCTTCCATCATTGGGCCCACTTTCACCGGGGTTTCAGCCCCCAATCAATCTCAGTCCACTCAACCACTTTCTACCCCCTTTCAAAACTTGGTCGTCTCTATTCCACCCACCCTTACTCCTATCAACACTAGGGTGGCTACCCATCCATTGGCCCATGTTACCTCTAACCAACCTCCCATGACAACATCAAACCTAGCCATGCCTTTCATCCAACCATCTTTAGTCACTTCTTCTATCCCTACGACTAGTCATCCGTACGTTGCACCCTTATTGGTACAACTGACTACGTCGTATACCTCTTCCAGCCTCTTTCAAACACCTTACAATCTAGGAGGCGCTCCACCCACCAATCTGTCAGTAGATATTATCAAGATGCTGATGGATAAAATGTCCAACCTAGAGACCTCCGTTACCGGCTCATGCAACACTCTCTCGTACGAACAAATCTGCAACGAGCCCATCCATCCTTCTATCCCCATCAGACCATATCCCAGCCAGTGGGAACTTCCTAAGTTTTCTCGTTTCTAGAGGAAGGAAGACCCACAACAACATTTACGGGCATTCAGACATGCATGTTACCTTATCGCCCACGATGATACGTTGCTCTTACGCACATTTCCCATGTCTCTCTCGGGTGCTGCACTTGACTGGTACAGCTCTCTTCCCAGCCATTCCATCTTCATGTTCACTCAACTAGCCCAGCTCTTCCTCGATCATTTCTCCATCAATATCACTAAGAAGGTCTCTATCACAGACCTCTATTCTATTCGCCAGTTCGAGGATGAATCTATTGCTGATTTCGTCGCTCGGTGGAGGGGCCTTATCAATCAACTTTTATTTTCCTTACCTCAGCCTGAGCTTATTGAACTTTTCTCTCAAGCCTGCGCTAGACATATTTCTTCTACCTTGAGGGTTCAAACCTTCCGCACTTTTGACGAAGCCTTCACGATGGCTCGTAAACTTGAGTTACGTGCTGTTGAGGAGAATAAAGTCAAGTTGCAGAGTAAGAATCCCAACTCCAAAACCAATGACCCTTCTTCTAAGCCCTCCTTGTCCAATCCTAAATCTAAAGCTTCAGCAAAAACTGTGGTTATTAGATCTTCTTCCTCTTTGCCTTCAACTAATCAACCTGAACCATCCACATCTATGAGCGCCACTCGTCAATTTCAGCAAAGATACATACAACGACAGTTTACTCCACTTGGAGAATCATACGCGTCTGTGCTGGAAAAACTCATCAAACAAGGGGCCATCAATCTCCCTCAGATCCGACCTCCACCACAATTTGATCCCTCACGTGCCATCCCTGCGTGGTATAGGGAAAATGACTTCTGCCACTACCACCGTGTTAAAGGTCATGACACGGGCAACTATAAAACCCTTAAAAACATAGTCCAAGACATGTTGGAAAAGGGTGACCTCATCCTCGACAATCCTAACGCCCCTCCTAATCAGGGTATCGATATCTTCAAACAACCATTCCCTAATCATCCACCAACCCAAAACAATGTCCAGACCTTGACTGACAATACCCATGAACATAACATCCGAACAGTCAATACGGTCTCGCCCCTCATTTCTAACCAACCCCAAGAGGTGAGTTCATCCATCAGCCCATCACATGTGGACGAACCTCTTTCTCCGGCTAGTTCTCCCTCAACTTCTCTAATTTTGGAGGACACCTTGACCTTACCAGCACCCCCAGTTTCACCATCTTCCTTCTTGCTACCCATGGAGGACCCAACCTTTCCTACTCCTCAACCACAAGTGGAGGGCACTATCATCCCTGCCCTTTACCCGCTTGAGGAGCTTCATTCTCCAGTTTCTTCTCCACCCAGGGAAGAACCCATCTCTCCTTCGTCTCCAACCAAACATGAACCTGTCACGACTTCACCATGCTTTGGGCCCGAGACTACTACACCCATCTCACCTTCAGTCCCACAACCATCGGCATCTTCTCAAGAGCCCAAACCTCATCCCGCATCTTCTCAGCCATTTTCCTGACTAGTGGAGAGACTCGAACTTCTCCCTTCTAGGAAAGTGGAACATCAGGGATTGTGGGACCGTCTCACAGCTCTTCAACAAGCCCGGGCCCTCTCATCTCATGCTGCTAATCCTCCCATGGCAGAACCTCCTAAGACTATCAACAAAAATCCGATCTCCACTTCCAAACCGTCTACATCTTCATCAACTTCATCAAAACCAAAACCCTCATCTACTCCGCCTAAACCTATCAAATCACTTGGCGTTCGCCCCGTCTCCAACCTCACTCATCCACAAGTGAAGGTGGACTTAACCCAAACTTCAACTAATAGTAGTCTTCAACCTAAATCACAAAAGACTGCCAAACCACAGAGGTGAACGCCTCCTCTTCCGTCACCATTGCCTTCCATTTTGGGCCCGCATCCTTCAACCTTAACTAGAGTCCTTCCCGCTTCAACTTCTAATCAAAACCGTTTACCTCCTTTGCTTCCTTTACCTACCGCTAGCCTACCCTCTCCCAAAAGGGCGATACCTCTCACGAAGAGTGTACCGTCTCTGCCTGTCATCGCACCATCAACCCAGAAGGTGGTACGAAAACCCCCTCCAATTTCGCCCAAGCAAAAGTCACCGACATCGCATACATCGATGAACACGGACCCTTTAGTGGGCTCATACTCTTTGATCTTGCAACGACTTTTGCAAACTTCTAGCATAACTCTTCCACCCATCAAGCCCTTTCAACCTCTCAGGTCTAAACCTTCCTGGTTCGATGACACGAAGATTTGTTTATATCATCGTACACCAGGACATGACACCGAGACTTGCTGTGCCCTCAAGGCTGTCATTCACCATTATCTGGAGAAAGACATTCTTCTCTTTGAGGACACTTTCGACCGCCCCTCGACTCCTTCTCATAACCCTTCAACCTCTCCAAACCCATCCACATATCATCAACTAGTTACAACCCCTTCATCACCTTCACCTCCCATCTTTGAAATCAATGCCATTCACATCACCACTAGGTCACAAAAGGACAAGGCGAAAGAAAAAGCTGCCATTCCTTGGACCTACCCTTTTGTCAATCCACCTCAACCGCCTAAGCCTAAGATTTCTATCCTTGGCGCGCCTCAACCCTCTTCTTCTTCTTCTTCTTCTTCTTCCGGACCAATCCACGACTCCATGTTGAAACAGCTTCACCAGACGCCTGTGAAGATGTCCTTCTACGATCTCATCCAAACCTCACCCCAACATCGTCAGGCCCTCATCCAAGCCCTGCAGGCAGCAGAGGTTCAACCCGAGGACCCCCAACCACTTGCTGCCCTTGTCCACTCCTTAGCCCCTGTTGCCTCCATAACATTCAGCAATTCTGAGATTCCCACATCCAACACGGAAGATCAGGACGCTGCCCTCTTCATCACTGCCTATATCGATCGGACATGCATTAAACGCGTTATGATCGATGGGGGTGCTAGCATCAACATCATCTCCACCCATGCCTTTGATCAGTTGGCTCTTCCCAAGAATTGCATCTCCAAAACTGACGCGATCTTGTGCTCTTTTAATGACACTACTACCACGACCATTGGCACAGTCATCCTTCATATCCGCGTTGGTCCACGCACAGTCCCAGAGCTCTTCTACATCATCGAAGGAGAGTTCTAATACAACATCTTGCTGGGCCGACCCTGGATCCGCGCCATGGCCTGTGTCCCCTCCACCCTGCACCGTTGTGTGAAGTTTGAGCATGACGGACAAGTCCACACCATTCCTGCTGACCCTTTGCCCTTCAAAACATGCAATACCACCTACCATCCAAACGATGTCCTCATTCCTATCAAGCCATCAACCCCAGCACCGCCTCCATCCATGAAAGCTTTGACCAGTTCGCAACAGGCGGTCGCCCTTACACCTGCCCTTCAAGCGACAACCACAGACCCCATGGAAGACGTCTTCCAAAGACTTTCATTGGGAGAGTATCGCTTGCTGGATTTAGACATGTTCCAAACTCCACAAGAGTATGGATGCCTTCATCACAGCCCCAGCTACGACCATCAGATCGAGATGATCATACCTTATGGTCCCCCTCACCTCCGCACCAATCTCATCTATGGGGGGCTTAATCAAGCTCCTACTGACGGTAATCCTCTTTCTTCACCTCAACCTTTCACATCAGATTTCTTGTTTCTTGGCAACCCCGCCTTTGCACACACTTACCTTTACGGGTGTGCATGGAAGGGTTTTGGTTTCAGACGCTATGAGCAGGGCTCCCATCAGCCTATCCAACCGCTCAACAATGACGACGCCAAGAAACGGTATGGTCTGGGATATCATGACCCCACTCAAGACCCTGTAGACCTTTATCCTGAACCAATCCTTGACCAATCTCCTCCACACTCACCTATTTTGCCACCTTCACCTACGGAGTCAGTGGTTTCCATTCCTCCTAGTTTTTTTTTCCATAAACACCATCCGCCTGGACCCCTTGACTTATCAGCTCAATGGGGTATCCAAGTCTCTCCCTCTCATTCTTCCCAGCATGATCGAAGATGAGTCGACAACCATTCACACTGTTCACTGCATTGACGATGATGTCATCCTTTCCTACATGGGCGCTGATGATTCTTTCATCCAGCGCTCCCTCCCTTCTGAGACCCAGGTTATGTTAAATGAATCAACCATTGACATCAACCTTCCTTCTTCTGATGTTCCTCATGTCTTAAAGATTGGCCAATCTTTAGACGCTCAAGAGCAGCTTGACTATACCCAGTTCCTCTCCGACCATAGCAAGGCCTTTTCCTGGACTTACAGTGATATGCCTGGCATCGACCCCACCATCGTTACCCATAACATTGTCACCAAACCAGAGGCTAAGCCTGTCAGGCAAAAGCTTCGAAAGATGCATCCTCGTGTTTCCCTCCTTGTCAAGGAGGAGCTTCAGCGCCTTCTTTCTGTTTCCTTCATCCAGCCCATCGATTATCCATAGTGGGTCTCTAATATCGTCCCAGTCACTAAGGTAACTGGGGGGATTCAGATCTACACAGACTATCGTGACCTTAATCTAGCCTGTCCTAAAGATGACTTTCCTCTTCCTAACATTGACCAGCTTGTTGATCTTACGGCCGGCCATGAGATGCTATCTCTTATGGACAGATTTTTGGGATACAATCAAATCCTGATCACTCTGGAAGATCAGCACAAGACTACTTTCATCACCCCATGGGGGACTTTTTGCTATCGAGTCATGCCTTTCGGCTTGAAGAATGCAGGCGCCACTTATCAGTGTGCCATGACCTACATTTTCCATGATCTCCTCCATAAAATCATGGAGGACTATGTGGATGACCTGCTCGGCAAGTCCAAACTTCGCCGTGACCATCTAACCATTCTCAAAATCATCTTTTCTCGTCTTCTTCAGTACAATGTCTGTCTTAACCCCAAGAAATGTGTCTTTGGGGTCCTCTCTGGCAAGCTTCTCGGCTTCATCGTTTCCTTCCGTGGCATCGAGATAGATCCCACCAAGATTCACGCTATCCTCGAAATGCCTCCCCCGACCAATCTCAAGCAGCTTCGCAGTTTGCAAGGCAAGCTCCAGTCCATTCGTCGCTTCATCTCACAGCTTTCTGACCGCTGCCAACCTTTTCATCATCTCCTTAAAAAGGACGTTATTTTTACATGGGATAAGAACTGTCAAGAGGCTTTTGAAGCCTTAAAACACTATCTGGTCTCTCCACCAGTTCTCATTCCACCTAAAGATGACCAACCCTTCTACCTTTATATCTCAGCCACTCACCATTTGTTAGGTGCCATGATCGCGCACCGAGATGAGCATCACCGTGAGCAAGCCATTTATTACATTAGCTAAACACTAGTCGACTATGAAACTCGGTATACCCATATCAAAAAACTCTGTTTGGCGTTAGTCTTTACTGCTACTAAGCTTCGCCACTATCTTCTCAGTCACAAAACCTTTGTCATCACCCACACCGACCCTCTCAAATATATGCACTCCAAGCCATATCAGAATCAACGTATGGCTCGGTGACTCATGCTGCTTGCTGAGTTTGATCTCGAATTCATCTAGCAGAAATCTATCAAGGGGCAAACCATCGCTGATCAACTAGCAAATGCCCCTCTTCCTGACACTCAACCTTCACAGTGTGAATTCCCTGACGAGTCTATCGCTGCGCTTTCTTCCGACGACACCACCTATCAGATGACTATGTTCTTTGATGGATCTAAATGTCAACTAGGTGGAGGTGCTGGGGTCATTCTCATCCTACTCGAAGGGGAGCCCATGCCTTTGTCTTTTAAACTCGACTTTGATTGTACCAATAATATGGCTGAATACGAGGCCTTAATTTTGGGACTTCAGATCGCCTTCTCTCTCAGCATCAAGTCCATCAACATCTTTGGTGACTCGCAGCTCGTCGTCAATCAGGTCAATGGTTCATACCTCTGTAAAAATGAAATTTTGCAAAGGTACAAAAACCGTGTTGACATTCTCCTTGCATCTTTCGACCGTTTCCTCCTGCAGACTGTTCCTCGATCCACGAATAAGTTTGCTGACACCATGGCTTCTCTTGCTTCACATATCCCATCTTCCTCATCTGCATCCAGACTTTTTGTCATGATGTGTCGTGTGCCGTTGCCTTCATATATCTCTCCTCACATTCATCATGTCAACACTATAGACCCTAGCCCACAAGATGCTTGGTATAAGCAACTTGTGGACTTCTTATCTCTCTCTGTCATTCCTCCCAACCTCTCTAGTAATGCACGATGAGCTTTTATCAAGCGTACTGCTCGCTATACCATGCTAGGGGGTCTTATCTATAAGTAAGGCTTTGACGGCCTCCTTCTTCACTATCTCACCTCCACTGAAGCATCTCACGCCATTCAGCAAGTCCATGACGGGATTTGTGGCAGACATTTCAGTGGAAATTCGGTTGCCAAGCGCATCCTTCGTCTGGGCTATTATTGGCCTACCCTTCATCAAGACTGTAGCGATTATGTTCGGCATTGCATCAAGTGTCAGCAGCACTCTAACTTGCTTCATCTCCCCAGTCACGCCTTACAAATTGCTCAGGATTTCTGGCCTTTTTCTCAGTGGGGTTTAGATCTCATCGGTGAGATTAACCCTCATTTGTCTCTTCGTCATCAATCCATCATCACAGCCACTGAATATTTCACCAAGTGGGTGGAAGCCATTCCTCTCGTCTCCACAAAAGCCGACAAGATCGTCAACTTCATCAACACCCACATCATCTGTCATTTCGGTGTCCCTCATAAAATCATCACTGATAACGGCAAGTCCTTCAAAAACAAAACTATCTAAAAGCTATGCGACTCCTTCGGCATCAAACTCAGTTTCTCTTCGCCTTACTACCCACAAGCAAATGGGCAGGCCGAGGCTTCCAACAAAATTCTCACCAAAATTCTCATGAAAATGGTTAGTGACACAGGTAGGGATTGGCACATTCACATTCCCTTCGCTTTGTGGGCTTACCGCACTAGCATCTGAACCTCCATGGGTGCTACCCCTTTTTCTCTCATGTACGGAACAGAGGTTGTCTTACCTCTCGAAGTACAGATCCCATCTCTTCGCATTTCTCTACATGATATTCTTTCTAATGATGAATTTCATCAAGATCACTTAGCTCAACTTGAGTTACTTGACGAACGCCGTCTTGCTGCCCTTAATCATCTCCATGTCTATCAACATCGCATCAAGTGCGCCTATGACAAAAATCTGTGAGAACGAGATTTCAACATCAGAGACCTCGTCCTCAAAGAGAATCAACACGTGACCAATATGGAGCGAAGTAAACGAGGCAAGTTTGCTCCTAATTGGCTCGGACCTTTTATTATCACGCACAAGTATGGATCAAGGACTTACCGTCTGTCTTCTCTTGATGGACGACCAGAACCTGAGCCTCTTAATGCGTTGCATCTGCGACCGTTCTACTGCTAGTCGAGTATTCGTCCACTTGACACTTAACTTGAGCTCGTCCCTTGAGCAATCCCTGTTCCTCTTAATCTTACTTCCTTTCAACCCTATTTCTCTTAACAATTCCTATAACCCTTTTATGATGTATGGATGCTTTGTCCTAATAAAAGGGAGCCCTTGACCTTCTATAACCTTGTCCATGACTCACATTTCTATAAAAACAAATCAAGATGTCACACAATATCCATGGTCACTATATCAATATCAAATAAAAAAAAAACACAGACTGCTCCCTCGAAGGACAGTTTTACTATCATTGCTGTAATTAATAGACTGCTCCCTCGAAGGACAGCTATTCAAATGCCTTTATATTAAATAAAAATCTAGACCACTCCCTCGAAGGATGGCTATGACTAATCTGGCAATAAATAGCATTATTTTAGAAGCTTCCCGTATTGATCAGCTTCACAACCTGACCACCAAGCAAATGACATCTCTATGCAGGCTTCCCGCATTGATCAGCCTGCACCCAAAAAAAAAAAAAAAAAATGGGTCATGGACTTGGCTTGTAGTTGTCTCAGGGTCTCCTATCAAAAGGGGCATAGTTATCTCTGCTCTTAAAATGGGTTACCCTATTTCCTCCTCCTATCACCTGCTCAAGGGACTTCGAGCTCACTTTAATGTCTAAGTGATTCGATTACCGCTCTAACATAACTATGGTCAACGACGTCATGCATGAACGGGGCTGTGGTTCTAATAACCCCTATCTATGCTTTCTTTTTGGTCCTTGTCAATGAAAGAGCAATATGCTTTTCACTTCTTCTGCACTTTGGTCACATTCACCTTCATCACTTGTCAATCGACTCAACTCAACTCTCTTTTCAGACCATCAACATGAACTAGCCTATTCACCCTAGTTTCTATGGACACCAATACACATAGAAACTATCGACCCACTGTAATTTATGTTCAACATAAACCAATACTTGCTGAAGCATGAATAAACCTCAATTCATTTTTAGCATACATCCATCACGAATATGGAATATTGCTAGGGATGAAAAACCCCTCAACCAATGTTGCAGAATACACCATTTGGAAAAGGCTACAACATCTTTTTTCCTCCTCATTTCATCATATCCAAGACCAATCTCTCAACTATTTTAACCACCTATCTACTACTCGGACCCTTTGTCTGAACTACATTGGTCTGAGGCCCTTCCACAGGGGCTATGTAGGCAGCACTCAGATGACACCACCGTCTTCTGGGGTTAGCTCGACCATTCTCGTTTGTTCATCCCTCTGATGAACAAACCTTCTTTCCTTCTTTTAACCATAACCTTGCCCTTGACCACGACCCATTTCCATCCCTTTGACCCTTCCTCCCTTCTCGGGAGAACTACATCGGCCTGAGGCCCTATCACGAGGGCTATGTAGGCAGCACTCAGTTGACATGGGGTCTTCTGGGGTTAGCTTGGCCGCATCCTTTCATCCATTTATCCATCCATCAACCACCAACCATTGGAGATCATGCCTATCTCCTCCAACCTCGACCACTTCCAAGACGCTGTTGCCTTGGTTGTTTTTGCATGTATGCTACCTCATGACTGGTTAGCAGAATTGTGCATAGACCTTTTTGGACCCTCACAAGTATAGGATCGCAAGCCGGTTGATCCACATTACTTGTGACTTTTTCATGATTTTAGGAGCACTTCCTGAGCCCTGGATACCTAGAACACGATGACCATTTGGAGCTTCAGCTTAGATTGAGTAACCCGATCAGCAGACGACTAAATGCTGGGGCTTGGTTATTTCAATTTTGGCACTCCTTGACCCTTGACCTGTGACACTTTGACCTAACCCTCTCGTGCAGTGGTATGCGCACAATCACGACTTTTGCAGCGTTCACCCTCACCCCTTTTTCATCCACTCTTTATCAAATTAGCACCCGATTCCCGGTTCCCTTCCATCGACTCCTACTTTGAGGGGGAATACCTTATCCATACTCGGGGCATTCCGCTTCCTATTTTTGTCTTGCAGTTCATTCAAACAACCAACAAGACGAAATCAACCTTATCCCTCACCTGGGGCACTCACTCCTGTTTTTGTCTTGCAGTTCATCCAGAATAACCAACAAGACAAAAAGGGGCAAATGTAGACACCGAAATCGTGTTGACTCCCCTGGTCATTCCCCGTCTTATTCTTCTTCGCCTATTTAACCCTTGTCGATCACTTGTTCCACCAACCTTGACCCTGGCAGCATGTAAAAATGAGCACAGAGCTAAAACTAGACTCTATCCCCATTGTGCATCTGCCGACGACAGTCTTTTCCTGGCCGATGTCACCGACGTCGGTCACTTATCGGCCGATGTCGGCAATCCTACCGACGTCGGTCACCTTGCAATTATCTGTTATCAGTTATCATTCGGTTCCCGATTGATTTCCTGAAACGGTTGTCGAACCGTCTCTCAAACCGTCCCTTGCCTTCATCAGCCTCCGCCAACCATTCGAGAGGCTAATCAATCAAACCAAGCAATCATTCAATCGACCTGCGAACTCTGACATCCATAGACTCTGGCAATCAACACTCTCACGATCAACCAACTCCGGCATCAACCAATCTGCATTCGTTTCAATCCGACACTGCACAGACAACTTCAACTATAGCTTTCATCACGTGTTCTGGCAGGTAAGTATTTACTCTGTTTGTTTTATTTCTTCTTGGTTATTCTTTGTTCATTAATTCTATCATCCCGAATCTTCAAACCATAAACCCAAGTTCTGAATCTCTCCTTTACATCCCTACCCACTATCCGCATCCATAACTCTGTCTAGACTCGACTAAAACCCCCAGACTCTATCCAAACCCTGCCCTAACCTTATCAGACCCTGTCCCGACTCTATCTAAACCTTGTCCCGACCCTGTCAAGAACCTGTCCCGACTCTCCCAGGCCTTCTGCAATCTCGTCCAGAACCTGCCCCGACCGACGCCGGTCACTACTCCGACCGACGCTGGCAGTTTGACCGATGCCAGCACCTTCCCTAACCGACGCCGGCACTACAGAGACCGACGCCGGTGACTGTGCAGAATAGTGCTGCATATCAGGTACGCACTTTATTTTCTATCATTTATTTCTGTCATTTTATCTTTTATTATCTACTTTCATCCAATATTCTGCTTTTTTATCAGTGGGTTGATATCCTTCTAGGAAGTCTTCGTACTTCCGGGATCGGGCGTTCGCCTGACAGCCCACCATATCTTTGACTAACATTTTTCCGTGTTTTAGCCTTTTCTTCGCAGGTGTCATTCCTCCACAATCAAAGAGGAGAATCTTCCAACGTCTGATTTCGGTGCGCACGACTTTATCAGGTACTTCTAGCCTTGACCATTTCTTTTAGTTTCTTATTTCTTCTTTGAATGTAGAAAGCAATTTTGCATAGAAACAATATGGTTTCCCAAACATCAAATATGTCTGATAAATTTGGATCCCCCTCCTTGAAATTATTTTGGAAACTAAAATAATGCATACTCTAGGTGATATTATCAATTTCAAACTTAAACACTAGATGAACAAGGTATAAAATAGGCCCAATGGGATTTATTACATGATCTCATATCTAGTGGATGTAGTCATAACCACTTTTACTCCTTCTAAGGATGATCTATGGAAGACCTTAAAATAGGATTTTTGAGAAACATAATATCTTCCCCCCACACACACATATAGGAAATAAATTCACAATATTTTAGGCCTCTTCTACCCTATATTCTATAAGGTGATAAATGGTCAGCATATGATTAGACTACCAAACCATGTCAAAAGGATAATTGAGAATATGGAAGATTACTAGTTCTATCACATTATTATTTAAATAGAAGGATAATTTGAGGCCATATTTCTCTTACCTCATTCCATCTCTAACAAGTTAGATGAGAATAAAATAGTAACTTAGCTTTCTAGTAGTGTGGAGCATTATTTGAATGTAGCAAGGCCAGGTGTCATCCATAAAACACCTATAAGTATAGAAAAATTTAAATAAATAGTGTGGGAACACTTACATAAAAATACCAAGCATAGAAACACATTTATCCTAAAAAATATTGAATTTAGATATTGGGATCCAAGATAGGTAATTGATAAACTCTTCAAGGATTATGGAAATAGAAAAATTTAGATATAGGCATCAAAGCTATTTACATGATCCAATATTACTAAACGTAATGCATTATTTAGAGGCTTACATGGGAATGTGAATGAACATGAGGGTGTAACAAAGAATATAATATGACCTTTCCATCATTCTAAAAGATGCTAGAGGGATTGATAAGGAAGAAGAGGTACTTACTAAGGTAAAAAATACACTGACCAAGATATATCAATAGATAAGGGCCAATATTTTTAAATATCTCTTGAAGCCTCAAAGTACCACTCCTATAGCCTTCTCATTATATATAAAGGCACCTAAAATTATAATAATACCCATTTATCTTTCCCCATAAATCCTATAGACATAACCTATAGATGCACCCTAGTTATCACTCATGTTATTTCACTAGAGCCAGACACTATTGTTCATCCCCTAAAAGTCATATATAAAAGGAATAAAATGACTCTCCTAACTAATTTATAATCCCAAAATATCACAAGAGTGGGCTAAAGAAAACCAAGTAGTGAAAGTGTACCTTTAGGTCCTTTACATGTTGAAATTGAATAAGATTCAACATAAGAGACTAGATTAGGTTGTCTTAAAGGGGATGTAGTGCAAGAACAAACTAATATCACCCTCCACACTACATATATTCATATAATTATGTAGATCAATAAAAATTAACATAAATATCAAGTATAGGGCCTATGGTCACTTCAAAATCCATTAAGGAATATAGTCCCAAGTAGTCCGCTACTACCATGGTTACATCCACATTGGTTGATACTAGTCTTATGGGTGGTGTTACTACATATATTTATAACACTATAGAAAAAATTATAATTCAAATATTAGATTATTCCAATATAGTAGATCTAGGATAAAATATTATAATTGATAATACTTTAGAAAAGTCAAGTTATGTTGACCATTATTTATATTATTTTACTACTGACTCATATTATTTTACACAATTTTCATTCACCTAGGATGTACTGATTCATTAATGGATTTCCACTAATAACCAAGGTATCACATGCACTAGGGTAAATTTTGAGGACCTAATATTTAAATAATTTTTATTACCTAGAAAACATTAATAGTGTCTTATACTTATTTATGGATGACTATTACACAAGTGACCCAAATAGAGTCTTCAATAGTATTTGCACATAAAACCCTAGATCTAACTATGTACGTTATGAAAAATCTTCCACAAATAAAAATTATGGATTGGAGAAAGGGATTTCTTGCCTTTACCAAAAAACTTGCATCATTAATACATACTCCATGACCAATATTAAACCTATATTGTTGATGATACCATCACAAGACCCCTTACTCCCTAATTCATCTCTAGCCTAGATTACTGAGTAGATTCTCAAGGTTTTCCCACCATGGATACAAAAATTGTAGTAAGAATAGTCAATAAAGTAGGACCTAATTATCAATGAGAAACCTAAAGTTTTTATGAAATTTGATAGGTTTACCAATAATTTTAAGATAATAAGAAAGATGATAGTGATAGAGGATGGTAAGCCTATGAAACTTGAAAAATGGGAGGAATTATTTTCTATAACAAAGAAAAGAAATAAAAACCAAGATATTTGAATGAGTTTAAATAATATCCCCTCATAGTGTTAGATGCAACTAGGGGCTTCTTAAACAAATTTTTAATGAATTTTATTAGTCAAAGAAGATACTAGAGGATCATAGTGTGATCAAATCTCATAAGGACATAATTGATTATGTGTAGAGTTATATTAGGACTCTGTCATATGTTGAGCTCTATCATGTCAGTAAGGGCCCAATCCTAGCCACTATGGGGAGATGTTGTTAAGTTTCACAAGTTAATGAAATACTATGATGCCATGTTGAGCTTCATTGGAAAGACTAACAAATAGAAGACATACCAACATCTAAATTTCATGTTTTCACCTGATATGACTCTATCTCAAAACTATACAAGTACCAAGAGAGCTTAGTTAGTGGAATGGCACCAATAAATCTAATGTTTAGTGTAAAATTTCACAAATCAAGAGTAAAATATTATCCAAGCTATTAGGGACATACTAATTCTATGTTTGTTAACACATCAAGGACAAATTTTCACTAACCCCTTCTTTGAGAGTTTATTATAGGTTGCATCTAACAATTTCAAGGTAGAAGTGGAGAGGACCAATTTTAATAAAAATTAATAAATAGTAAATTTTATCACAAATGCCAAGGATAAGGTGGACTAAATAGAGACATTACACATCTCTTCCAAATCTTATATGGTGGTGAACAATAAATTGATGGACAAGATCCTATTATTATTCAGAAGATCTATCATTTGAAACTATTGAGCTAGACTTTGTAGTAAATATGGATGAGTATAAATGGTTACAAGGACAAGGGGAGTTGTTAATTTATTTGGGAGCATATATGACTTAGGATCAAACTTTGACACCTCCAACTACATTCCTTGGATATAATATAGTATAAAATTCTATAGAACTAAAACATGTTACATTGATAGATATAGTGGCTCCGTTATCACCTTCAAGAATTGTTGTCACTTTAACTCAAATTCTAGTGACTATGGTTATGCACTCTATGTTGGTAGGGGGTTCCCCATTAATAATCTAGTTATTATAATTATAATTGAAATTGTATTGAAAATTCTAAGTATTCATGCAAGTCTTGTTCTATTTTTTGTTGTAACTTATTTTATGTGGAAGAGTCTTTTGTACCTAAATTTGGGTTATATTTAATATATATTATATTCATGAATACATTTAATGTTATTTTTGACATATAGTCCTAATTTAGACACTATAAAAGTAAACTGAGCTTCAAGGTTGAGGCATTCCCATCCAAGATATAAACATATGTGTTTTAAACATTATAAAGAGAGGATAATTTTGTAATTAATACAAACATGAAAGTTTTATGATTATTATAAAAGTTTGTGTTGAAGTGCTATATCTTATAAATTTTTTATGTATTACTAACAATTTCCATTAAGTTAATATAATCTAGAAAAAAGGCTATGTGACTATTTGTTTTACAATTATTTAGATTGAAAAAATTGTTTGTTTGAATGCTCATTGGTTATTAATCATACTTATTACTGGTTAGAGGTAGGAATGTGTTATGAATTCTATTTATAACCATATATTTGATGATAAATATTTAATATATTTCAATTATTTCTTTTTATTATCAATTGTGTCTATATTTCAATTGTGCTACCAAAATTTTGTAGTAGATATTAGTTATTAGACATTTTCTTAGTCTAGAATAAATGAATTTGTCTTTAAAGGGTTTATTCCTTAGTTGAGTCATAAATCCATTTCTTTTCTAAACTAACTTTCCATGTCTTTCTTTTATTTTTATCAAATTCTACCTTAGGTTAGATCTATCCATCCACCTCAAGTATCTTTTAGACTCATGTCATATCTAAACCATCCAAGGTAAACAACCACTCTACTCATTACTATTCTACCATGTGGTTATTTACAAAATTGATACTTGCAAGTCCTACCTTTGAGTGAATATTTTCATTGATCTTAAAAATTTATAGGTATCCTTGTAATATTATCTTGGTGTGCATAAGACTCACATCAAAACTTTATTGCATGATAGGATTGTGAACAAATGTTCTTGATACAACAAAACATGCTAAGGATGAGGATAGCTAAGTTTTACCTAGAATGTAGGATAGTGCAGAGAATTTATATTTAACAGAAGCAAGATAGATATGAATTACCATGTGATAAGAAGTAATTAATATTAATTAGTGATTCATGAAAGTGCATAGAGCATTTAGAGTAAATCAGATGGAATTAATCTCAAAATTAATGAGACATCACATGTAAGGAACAAACATAATAAATATAATAGGTAACCATAACCACATAGTCTATATTGATCTCAATAAAAGTTCATCATATTATTCATACAATCATACATATTTATAGTCATTTTAAACCCTTGACTATTCACATTCTTCCATACTATGGTGCTAAAATAAGACACTATTCATATTCTATCATTTTACAAGTCATGGAGGATAGAAAAAATAAATATAGCCAATAACTACTTACATAATTCATGAATATCCAAATAATATCCTGTGTAAATTTACTTAAAGTGTTGTCTCATCCTAAAAAAATATCATAGGATCATATGATGGTGCAGTCAAGGTAGAAGCTAAAGAAGTGGGTAGAGTAGCAAGAGTCATAGTAATCACTCAAGGTACCATTTATGGTTGTCACCTCTTATGCACTACTTAGCCACCCTTTCAAATTTTCAACTAAGTAGCATACCAACCTACCACCCTTTTGGGTTTTTAATAGGCTAGTGATTTAACTATTTAGGGAATATTTCAGTCTTATTCCTAATTTAGTTAAGGGTTTGAGTTGATTAAATCAATAAATAATATTGCGATAAATATATTACTAATTTGAATTTCATAACTTTCTAAAAATATTAATTAAATAGGATAAATATAACCTATCTTGAATAATACTGAGATAGCTAAGATAGATGTTAGTACTAGTTGTACAGGACTAGGACACTCACAAATTAGGATCTAAATTTTATTTAGTGAAAGGATAGGAGCATAAAAAATATGACACTTTAGGGTCTAGCACTATAGTCTAAATCCTAGTACTATTTTATAAACTAGTCATAGATATTTAAGATTTTTAGGTTGTGTCTTCTATCCCTATATTAGTTTACTTGTGAAATTTTGAGTATTGACTATCGACAAAGCTCATTGTAGAGTAGATCTAATCTCTAACCCTAGACCTTCAGTATGCTTAAATGAAACTTGAGAAAAGGGGGGTTAGTGTGTGTAATATGTACTAAAAATGTATCCACACCCCTTGTGTGGGTACATTGGCTACATACCAATACCCTAAATAGGGATCAAGCCATATGTAGTTCTCCCACAAGATGCGCTTTTGCAATAATTTTATGTAGATGAAAAAATTCTAAATCGGGTGTGCTTGAGGTGACTAGGGATTGGTGTGAGGGTTTTAATGAGATTATGGTTATATTTGTTGGTTGTATGAAGAGTATAGGGAAAATTTCCTTAGTGGTTTTGCTTATGTTCTTTATTTATTTTAAAATAATTTATAACACCTTATAAATGAAATTTTAATGGGATTTTATAGAGATATATTGTTCATGGGATAAATATATTCACACTAGACTAACACAATTATGAAGATAAATCAAGATAAAATGGTCACCTGAGCTTGAAATGTGATTGGATAAGAGCACTAAAAATGGGACACCCTAGGGTCTAACACTATTGTACAACCCTAATGCTCATATCCTACAAGATTCAGACCTATGGGGATGGAATAAACATGGAAAATAAAGCCTAGCTAAGATAGAATAAGGTTCCAAAAGTCTACATATAGAAGGGTCATGAGAGCATGCAAGAGGGATCTATGGGTTGGGTGTCACAAGCCACACTCAAGCTATCAATTTTGACATTTTATATGACTACATTTTTGCCACTTTTTTCTAGTGATGAAGCAAATCAAAATACTAGGATAAAGGAAAAGTAGAAATCATACCTAAACTTACCTACAAGGGTGAAGCCCATGAAGTTGTGTGATGTTGGGTGTGTGTAGAGAGAACACATAATGAAGTGTAAATATAAAAAATGAGGAAGGAAAGGAAAAAATACACCTCGTCAAGTATGTAAACCGAAAAAAAACCTATTGTGATGTTGAGTGGTATTGGATGTGTGTTAGGTATGTGATGTAATAAGACTAATATCATGAATGGAGCTGAGTTATTAATTCCCTCAAAGTGTCTTAAAAATGCAAAGGCTAGCCCTTTGGTTCCATCATCACCTAATAAGTGAAATTATATGATCCTACCTATACTAATCAATGTTTGGACTATGTGTTTAAACCCTCTGAGTAGGTGGCTCAAGAATATAAAGGCTAGCTAGACTGTGTGTTTAATCCATCATTACCATGTGAAGTGAAGCTATGAACTAATACCAATATGGATGTGTATCATATGAGATGTCTCCTAAAGTCCATAAATTCTCTATAATCTGACTATGTGGCATGGATAGTTTAATGTGTACTAGAAACTAGGTCAATCTTAGACAACTTTAGGAGGATATTAGGCTTGTATGAAAGGCACTTTAAAATTGGGAACTAGGCTTATGTGGAATCCACTTAGGAATGTGAAGGTTAGGACTGTATGAAAGCCACTCTAAAATTATTTTAACCACCTATAAATGGAATAAGGCACATAATTATTGAGAATGCCTGGGTAATATATTGAACTTAGAAATAAAAAAAGTCAAATGTGTCATGCACATTGCTCCTAATCACTAGTTTCTATAACATGGATTTTGATCTAGAAGTTATACCAACTACCCAATATAAAATAAGAAGGGAGAGACATCATACTATTCATGATGCCCCTATATCTAGATTTTTTGAGAAAAACTATAATGAAACTATTGAATCTAGACTAATCTATATCTAAAAAAACTGTAGTTGATCTTACATTTCTACCTATTTATAAAAATTTAGTTTTTTTTAAATGTTTAGACAGGAGCACTAGAAACAAGACACCTTGTTTTTCAATGTTGTTATCCATGTTTGGTGTTATTGTCCTTTGCTAAAACTAATGACTATTCTATAATCATCACTATTTTTTTGGTCTATTATTCCTAGTTTGACCTCTAATTATTATTTTGAGTGTTCTTAAAAACTAATTTTTTAATCTATAGGAGTTCTAATCTCTATGGAAAAAACCCTATTTGTTTTCCCCTCTTCTAAGGGTAGGAATACAGAACCTACAATGATTTCCCTCAAAAGAAAGAGCCATGCAAGTGTGTTATGCTATAAAATACATGATATAGTAATGATAATCGAAATGATGTCTCAAGATATAGCATAGTTTGTATTGGAGATTTTTAGATGAATAGGAGTATGCCTAGATAGATATAATAATGTAATAGCATGTGTAATATATTGAAGTAGAACTAAGAGTGTTAGTTATTAGTTGTTAGTTGTCAAAGAAGGATGGAACATGATGTCTATTATGGCATTCAATAAAGAAAGATAATGCATGATGTGGATTATGGAATTACAAAAAGTGAGAAGCAAACAAGTAACAAGAACACAAGGTAAGAATCAAGAATCGTACAAGAGTGGCCATAGGGCTAGGAAAATAAGGGACATGGGAACATGTCACTCAAAATAGAAAGCAAGCATATAAGGCATGTTCAAATACCACATGCATATACAATTAAAAACAAGCAAGGTTGACATGAGGTTCATAGGAATAATAGATGAATAAAAACAAAAGACATTGGAAAATGTCCTAAGGCATACAAGAATAGAAGAAAAGGACATTGATAAATGTCCTAAGGCACATATATGATACAAAATATGAACTAAGAAATGCAATTACATCTAGCTATGCAAAGAAAAAAAGGAAGACATGTAATATACTATAAATATAATAACATCTAACTAATCAAAGAAAGAAGTGGAAGTATGTAAGACATGGATTACAAGACTAGGTATATACTAAGAAATACACAAGTGCTATATACTAGTGAATGTCGATAAAGTAATATATGTAAGCTAGTAAGTAATAAATATCAACATGATAACTAGAGTGTGTGGTATATGAATGAAATAACCTGGATGGTGTATTCATGTAGAAGAGGAACCCAATGGGTAAATATATTGATGTATGTATTGAAAGTAGAAGTAGGATGCCCCCTTAAAGGGTAGAGTGAAGTAATCAAGGGTCTAAAAGTCATTGCACACACTCAAAGAATATCAATTGAAGTATGGTAATGTAGATAAATTGATAAACAATAACATAGAACAATAAAATGTAAGTCTAGCATGGTAGTAAAGATTTAAAGCATGGATAATGTATACAATTGAAACATTTTTGTTTTTCTGAATCATTTGAATATTTTTGTGTTTTTGATATATTTGAATGTTTTTGAATTTTTGATATTTGAATGTTTTTGGATTTTTGATATATTTGAATGTTTTTAGATTTTTGATATTTGGTCTATGTACAATAAATAAAAAAATATGTACTTGTAAGGCTTATGAGAGATGATAATAACTGATGAGTCTCATGGGAGACTCCCCATCATGGTGTCCTATATCAATAGGAGGTATCATGCATGATCATGTAGCATGATGGAAGGGCTAAGATTGTGGCTCTAAAATTTGTGTATTCTATAAATGATTTGAAATATTTATAGTGGAAACCAACTATGGGGTCCCCCTGTAACTATAAGAAGTGGATGTAACTATAGGGATATTAGGGACCCATATAGTAGTGGGAGAATCTATCTAAAAATGTGCTCTATGTATAGATGCATAACACCTCAATAATACTACCCTAGGTGTGAAAACTATAGCGAGAATCTCTCTAGAATTATAAAACTATGATTGCTCTAAAAAATACCTCTATGGAAGTGTCTTAACTCTTTATGATAGTGATGGAGACCTTGACTGTGTCTAAATCTAAACTAGAGGAAGAACTAAAATTGGTGAAGTTGAAACTAGTGGTAGAACTAAAACTAGTGACTGAACTAAAATTGGTGACTAAAAAACACTATATGGCTCTAAAGTGGGGAATGGTAACTCATATGGAACTCCAAATATAACAACCTGATTAGTGTGAATAAGTTTCATGCATTTGTGAATTGTAGAAGGTACTGCATGAAGTTTTTGAATACATAGTCAACCAAGTAACATATCAAAAACTCTTGCACTAGGAATAATAGTAAATGGTGTGGCCATATGTGTTAGACTAACCTATAGAGGAAATAAAATATCACCTAATGAACTCTGTATGTGCCCACTGAATCCATTAATAACTATGTCTAGTGGGGTAATATCCTACTCTGAATATCTTAAATGATTCATTAATGTCACCCTCGATCCATTGTCTATGAGAACACTATGAATAGGATGATTATGAATATAAGATTTGATAAAGAGTGCATGATAATCTAAATCATCCTCAACTATCCCTCTTCAGAGAAGGAGATCTAAGGTCTAGCTATAAATTTAGAATTATATACACAAATTATGTTGCTCAAAGGGTGTAACTCAACTAAAGGTGCCTGATATGTAGATAGTGGAGGATGTACATGATATGCATGATGAACACCTGATGTATCCCTAATATCTTATTTAGAATGTTATGGGAAAGTATTTAAAAATATTTTCAAATATTTATCCTATGTTTTCTTTACTTGAGGAGGCTCAATTGAAGTACCAAGATCAATAACATTTCCATCTATCAAGTCCTGTATCTTGTGTTTCAAACTAATGCATCTATTTGTTGTGTGGCTTACTGCCCTGTGAAAATCACAAAATGCATTCTAATTATATCCTCATGGAAGAGGCTTTGTTGGATTAAATTCTTTAGAAAGGAGAGATATGATATTACATTCAAAAAAATACTATAAAACTCTATTTGGAGATATTGGTAGATTGGTACAATTTTGCCGAGGAGGTGATGATAAAACTACTCACTGAGGGGGATCTGAAGCTACATTAACTATAGGTTGATTTTGAATCTTGCTATCATTGACCTTTAATTTTTATGAGACTTTGTTGTTACTATTTTTTGTTGTTTTTGATATGCTCATGTACTTGAGTTTGCTCATTGAAACTAGTTTGACTTCCCTCTCCTTTAGTGTATGCTATCACTCAGTGAAGGAAGATAATCTTCTGAACATTATTGATTCATGCAAGGTTCGTAGAAGATTATATTTGAAGAGATCTTGTAACTCTTGACCATCCATGGGGCTAGTCATTTTATCCAAGATAGTCTTATATAAAATAACATAATTTGTGAAATGTTCATTTTGCCTTTATTTTTGTGGTGTAAATTGGGCATAGGAAACCTTATCACCTATTTTAATGCTAAAATGATCTATAAACATGTTAGCTAAAGGATTGAATGCATTGAATGACTGATTCTACAAACTATAAAACCATTATAAATCATAATCCTTTAGACTCCATGAAAATAGCTTTGTTAGTAGCCAATCACTTGGCACATAGTCTAAGCATGCTGTGTGAAAATATCTCAAGTTTGTCTCTGAATGACCCTTGTCATCATATAGAGTGAGCTTAGGTTGAACAAAACATGGTGTTAAGGGTGTAGAAGAAATATGACATGCCAAAGGAATATGAAGTAGAGAAAAATAATCCAAAGCTTGTGTATGTCTAAAGTCACCTTGCTCAGGATGTATCACCCTGGATTAAAGATATTTTATCTCTTGAAAAAGGGCTTCCACATCGGGAGACAAAGATGTACTAGCCATAGCTGGTGGTTCCTCATAGGAAATTTGGGCTACTATAGGAGGTTTTTGAGACATAGTCTCCCCCATAGTATCATTTATAACTAGGTGCTCTAAGGGAATGGAAGATTCACCTTTCTTAGGATTTTTAATTTCCATGATAGATTTTAAGATGAGAGTATGATCTTAGGGCTATTCCTTGAGTCTTTCTCTAGAACTTTGTAGAAACAAGTCTTTGTTGAGGACAACTTCATTTTCAATAATAGGTGGAATTGGATCATGAGTCTAATGTGGTGGGTTATGAACATTAGTTTTTGTATCATCATTGATATTGTCATGTTTCTCATTTTCAAAATTATTCTCATGGAAATTGGTGTAATCTAGATGTGTAAGATCTATATCAGGAACCTGAGTTGGTTGTTTATCCATGGTATATGATCAAGTTGAAGGGATATAGGTAATTTTAGGAGGGTTTCCACTATTGAACTTTTTCTCAAAGGAAGAGATGTAAGGAGCTTAGGTGGAATAAGGAAAATAACTTTAATAATGGAAGAAAAGATTAAACAAATATAATCTAAACAAGGAACTGGAATATGTATAAAAAGGATACAAAGATCATAAATATGTAAGGTGTTACCTCAAAAGCAATAGGATATAGTATATGCAACTGGGGTTTTTGAAAAATAGTATATATTTTCTAAAATTTACTATGGAATTTTAAAAATTGAAGTGAATTTTTTAAAAAAAATATGTGGGTAAAAAATCTGAAAAATATTGGAAAAATTATGATTTAAAGGGACCTAGTATGTGCAACTAGGGTTTGGAGGAAAAATAATTTTGAAAATTATTATGGAATTATAAAAATTAAATTAAATTTATAATTTAAATGGGCAAGTAAAAAATAAAAAAAAATTATAAAAATTAGCAAGGAATTTACCCTACAGTTTTTAGGCTTTTTTATGTACAAACAAAGTAAGTCAAGTTCACCAAATGATTTAAATATTTTTAGAATATTGGATTCTTATTCCTAATTTAGTTAAGGGTATGAGTTAATTAAATCATTAAATAATATTAAAATAAATAGATTATTGATTTGTATAATTTATTTGACCTTCATATCTTTCTAAAAATAGTAATGAAATAAGAGAAATATAACTTAGCTTGAACAGGATTGAGACAACTAAGATAGAAGTTTGTACTAGATATGCAGGATTGGGACACTCCCATAGATAAAGATCTAGATTTCATTAAATAAAAGGATATGATCACCAAAAATAGGACACTTTAAGGTTTCACATTATAGTTTAGGTCCTTTCACTATTGTCCAAACTAGTCACAAAGATCTAAACTTTTTGGGTTTTGTCTGTTGTCCCTATATTAGTCCACTTATGAAATTTTGAGTCTTGACTATCAATGGATATCCTTATATAGATGACTTATTCTCTAAGCTTATACCTTCAGTATGCTTGAATGAAACTTGAGAAAGAGGGGGGGTTAGTGTGTGTAAAATGCAGTAAATGTGTATCCACACCCCTTGTGTGGGTATTTTGCCTACATATAAATACTTTAGAGAATGATAAATCCATATTCAATTCTCCCACTTGATGTTATTTTTAAAATAGTTTTATATGGATGCAAATATTCTAAATTAGGTGTGCTTGAGGTGACTAGGGATTGGTGTGAGGGTTTTAATGAGTTTGTTGGTTGGCTATATGCAAAGAATGGGGAATATTACCTTAGTGGTTTTGATTGTATTATTTATTTAATTTTAAATAATTAAAAACCCATTCTAAATGAAATTTTAATGGGATTTTATAAAGATATATTGGTCATGGGTTAAATGTATTTGTGCTAGGTCGACATAATGAGGAAGAGGAATTAGGAAAAAATAATCACTTGGGATTAAAATGTGATTAGATAGAATCATTAGAAATGGGATACCCTAGGGTCTATTACTATATTCTAAACCTATCTCTCTTATCCTACATGATCAAGACCCTAGGGATGAAATAAGCATGGAAAATAGAGCCAGGCTAAGCTAAAATGAGGTTCTAGAAGTCTATGGATGACTAGGAATCAAAAAAAAAGTGGATAGAAGGGTCATGAGAGCATGAAAGAGGGACCTATGGGTTGGGTGTCACAATCCACACTCAAGCTAACAATTTTGACATTCTATATGACTAAAACTAGCATAACTAGGTGGATACCCTTTACAGGTTTTCAACCATCCTAACCTGCCTCATCTTACTAATCATCCCAAAATAAAAAGTGTTTAAAAAATTTCAAAAATTGTGCATTTCAAAATACTCCACTGGAAGGAGGTGGAAATGATATGGAAGAGTACTAGACAATAGTATCCTTAGCCCCATACTATGTATCCTTACATTACATGATGATTTGCTAAAGCTTAGATGGTAACTTGTAAACTAGAACATTGAGAATCTAAACCACCTCACTATAGAATAGAGCCAAGTCATTTTTTTAGGTATACTAATCAAGGATCACTTCTTAGACCATACAATTCATTACATGAATTGGTGCATGATAGCTGATGGTTTTTTCAAGTCTGAATCATAGATGATGCTTATGGTTGTTTTTGTGTTACTAATAATTATCTATATTTTATTGCTTAGTTGGTGTCACTTTTCTATGTGGTGTTCTACCTAGAGGCTTGAAAATGAACTAAAACATAAGTCATACTACTATTTAATGATTCAATCATGCAAATTATTCTTGATGATGAAGGATTCCTAGAGAGTAATGTCATTCATGTCTACCAATTTAGTCAGACTATTCATGGTTTCTTTGGTGATTATAGATATGATAAAATCTACAATAAAGTTGGTGAGAGAATTGTTGAGCTACTACTTCCAGTCTAATAGACTATGTGTGACCTAATGGGCTTGGAGGGATATAATGTCAATCATACTTTTATACTCCTCTAGTGGAGTAATCAAAGTAGTGGCCTTATTCTTCATACTCTAGACTAATGTCCTGACTATGCAAAGTTTTTGGGTTGTGCACTAGTCCTTTGTGAGCTCTGAGACTAAGTTCTTGAGCCTATTGTAGTCTGACATCACTTGGTCCCTACTTACTCAAGAGGCTAAGTCTAGGTAAGTATATTCAATCATATTCATCATGTCATGAAAGTGATACCTAAGCTCCACATTCTTTTCCTTTGACTAATCCTATTCTTGCTCTAGGGAGGTAGCCTTTTGTGCAATTGACACTTAGAAGGCTATGACACCTTCCATTTGTTTCTTTAAAGGTAGGTGGGACACATCTAAAGAGGATTCCTACTTGACTAAGATTGTAGCAATGTGCTTGTTGATGTTTTAGGGTCATGGCATAGCATGGTAACAAGTGAAAGGGAGAAGGTGGTGTGTTAGGCACCCATTATAGGAACATCCCATAGCCATACACCTCTAGGTGGTAGTTGTGGTAACTATGAACTTGTTCATGTGGCTATTGGTTCTTATCTCTATGTTATGGCCTCTTCTATCAACTTACTATGTTGGATAATGTATTCAACCATATTTCATTTAGACTCCTCCTCATATTACTTATTCTTTTGTGTTTCTTCCTCCCTCTTCTTGTTCCCATCCTCTTCCTCTTTCTTTCTCTTCTCTTGCTATTTTGTCTTCTTTTTATTTCCTCTTCTATCTTCTTATTTTCTTCCTCTTATTTATTATTTTTATATTCTTCTTCATCTTTCTTCTTTTACTCCTATTACTTCTTCTTCCTATGCTCTTCTTTTTCCCTCTTTTTATTTTTTGTTTCTAGGTTCCTAGCCTTGTCTTGTTCTATCACAACTTCAGCTTGTGTCTATGCTTGTTCTTTTGATTATTATTTCCACAAGGCTTCATCATCCTCTTTCTTCTTCTTCCTAAAAGTTTCCTCTACCTAATACTATGCTCAGACTATTGTGTCTTATTGCCTCTTTTCTTCTTCTTCTTCTTCTTCTTCTTATTCCTTTTCCTTCTTTAATCTCTTCTCCTACATTTGCTTTGCTACATCAACTAATTATTTATCATTCTTGGCCATATCCATGGCCCTCTAAATTTCCACATCTACATATTTGGCCTTTTATGTGCCTTTAATTTCCTTGACTTAATACATTTTATGTTGCTGATGTGTTTATTTCTTCTTTCTTTTCTTTTCCTCCTTCCTAAGTCTGTATTTCGCTATGCAATCAACTTCTTCCCTAGTAGCCTATTGCTTCTTAGCTATTGGATTTTCTAGTGTAATATCCTTAATATCTTAATCCAATGGCAATGGTGGTGAATCAACTTATTGCACCTATAATCATGAAACCTATTGCTTCCTCCTACCGATAGTGACCAGTCTAGATCTTGATGGTGGTATAGTAGAATTAAAATTAGGTTATGCTTCTTGCATAGTGACTGGTCATCCAAACATGCATTCTTCCAAGGTAGGGGAGATCTATGTTTCCCTTCATGTTTAGTGGTTGTGTACTAGTTGTTCAAGTAGAATATCTAGTAGGGGTTCAAAAATGAAGTTAGCTATGAATGTTGGAGTTATTGAAGGCTGAAAGAAGTCCACTCTATGATAGAGCTACTCCACTTCTTCTTAGACTATATCAATTATTATAGAAGGTTGGAAAGATGGGAGGTAAACCCATGTATCTAGAGGAACCTATTTGTAGACTTTCATTATGCATACCACTTTCCAAAATAAGAATTCTTTTTCTTCTTCCTTCTCATAGTAGTCTCCATCTATGCCTGCCATCATGACTTGGTAGAATTCTTACTCATACATGCCCATTTAGATGATTTTTCATGAGATCATGATATATGACACCTTGGGATCATCCTTCCAAGTCATAGTGATAAATGTATTTCATTTTGATGGAGAGGATACCGAATGAGGATCTTCTTTATGCTTCCCCTTCTATGTTAGTGACCTAAATGCTATCTCTAGTTGTTGTATGATATCTATATCTATGCCAAGTGGTATGGATTTCAAGGGGGTCATATGTCTGAATGTGAATTATTTTTGTTGGGACACTTCATCCTACACCATATCCATTATCATGAAGAAAGCTAGCAATTTTAAGGGTGACTATGGTAGATCATGGATGGTGATGAAGACACCTTTTAGTAGTAAAGTGGTGGAAGCGTGCTAACCTAGGTACTTTATAGTATTGGGTGGTACTCTAGGATGTGTGGTGATAATATCTAGGCACTCCTCCCATCAATATTTAAACTTATGCTCATGTGCAAAATCTTCATAGTTTTGTATCTAGATGAGATTACAAAATCATTTCACTAGCCAATGGTCTATTTTTAGGTATACTTCACCCTCTGGTGACTTCAACTATGTGAAGCAAAGTAATAAAATTAGGAACTGATACTATAATGTTTGTTTGGGGGAGTTGTGTCATTTATCAATATTTTTGAGCAACTCTTGGATGAAGTACTCTAGCCAGTTAAACTATTCATTTTAATGGATCATCCTATGAGCAATGTCCATAATGCCCTTAGGAATTTGCTTAGTGGAATTGATCATTTTCCAATATCATCTAGTGATACATTCCATGATAATTCACACTATATCATATATAATTTCATCAATGGGGATACCTTAGTTTCTCACACATATAGATCCTAAACTTCTTACAAAATTAGAGGCATTTTTGTCTTATATAGAAATAAAAAATCCACATGTGTAGGCATGCCTAGATATTAGGCTATGGTTTGTATGTTGATTACAATAGTCTCATCTAGGCTCAAATATATTGTACCCTCATTGTTCACCCAAACAATACTTACATGATCTTTCCTAGGTCACCAAAGATAGGCATACATAATAGACACTAAATGTCTATATTTTGAAATTAGTGGGGAACTATGAGGGTCAGTGGTTTCATAGCATCAATAATACCAATGAAAAATAGCTTATTCTCAACTTGGTGAAGGTAGTTGAATGATTTTTTATCACTGTACTTTTTTTCTCAGAGAACCATATCGATACCCATAACTTATTTTTGTGCATAAGTGAAATCCCTGATTAATAATGAAGTATTGGTAGCTACATGAAAGATGAAATTTAAATTCTCTTTTTTCTTTGAGTATGAAAATATATTATCTCTTTTCTATTTATAGATATTAAAAAATATGCTCAAAGATGAAAGTCAACTTGGTATTCGAACTTGGATTTTATATAATTTATGCCTATTGGGGTTCATATCAAAACCATGCTTAGATATCCACTCATATTAAATGTAATGGTGGATATGTAAAATCAATTTTTGATATTTCCATTAAATAAGTTATTCATTGGCACATGTGTGGAGTTATTCCATTATAATTATTGGTGTCCATATAGGGGTATGAATAGCTGATGTTGACAAGGTGCTAATTTGTTAAAGATCACATCCATCAACCCTTGGATATATAATTTAATTTTGGTGGATGGTTGTCATCTAATGGATATCTTGCTGATGTGAAACTTTTATACCTTTCTTAGACTTAAAATTTTTTAGTCACTCCTCTTTGACTTTTTTAGTAGTACACATGGATACTCCTATACATGTCTAGTGCATGCAATGCTTGGTATTTATAATTCACAACTATAATTTATGAGATATTTATAAATTAGAAAAACATAAAATAAACACACACAAAACATGCAAAAATAGGGAAATTCTAATCTACATGGTGTTACTTAGCACCCATGCATCATGCAGAATGAGACCAATAAACTATTGGTGGTAGGGCTTAAGCCTATAACCATTTACCTACCTTAGTAGCATAATTCCATATAGATATGTTAAAACCATAATTAATTGTTATGTTTAGTCATGCATAATGTAGGGACCTTTCCATTTTATCCATATCTTTCTTGAGAATATTCTAAAAAGACTATCATACAATACGACTGGTTGATCTTTGTGATATTTTTGGTGTAAATTCCTATCGTGCCATGATTTTTGGCTTTGCTTGTATACTTCCTAAATTATGGTTGATCTACCTCTGAAATAATCCATATAATTTAGTTTAGTGACCTAGTTAATAAGAGACTCATGATCTCTAAGTCACTTGACCACGGTAATACACAGGCTGGGTACAAAGTATTCCATTGGCATGATTGGTTTTAGACCATACACCAACTAGAATGGCATAAATCTTGTAGCCATTTTGTAACGTGTGTAATATTCCCATAAAATCATAATAATGTGATCTTACCAGTCATCTTATTTGACATTGTAGATTTTTATCAACATTTTACCTAGTACTTTAATTAGATGCTTCAGCTTGGCCATTGGCTTGTGGATGATACGTAGTGATTTTGTGATGAGAGATAATAAAATCTTCCATTAGAGACTTTATATAATTGTTTATAAAGTGAATTCATCTATCATTGACTAATTTTATAGGGAATCTAAACCTTTTACTAATATTCTCATATATAAACTTGTCATGTCCTTCGCATCGTAGCTAGGTATTACAACAACTTCAACCCACTTAGTAAAATAGTTGATCACAGTAATGATGTACCTTGATTTACTATGCTTTATTGGTGGGTTGATAAATTCAAAAAAATCATTTCCCCATTATTCAAAAGGATGCTTAGATAATAAAGGCTATAAAGTCATTTCATCTTTTTGCAGTGGTTTAACTATGCATTGGTAGACATCACAGTGTTTTACAACTCTATGTGCATCCTAGAACAAATTAGGCCACCATAATATACACTTTAGTATATTTTTATTTATGTATTCTCCCATAAATTTTCCTCCTACAACTCATTGATGAGATTCCTCCAAGATATGAGGTCATTCATGTTCTAAAACAACCCTGGGTAGGACTTCATCCTTCCCCTAGTAATACAAAAACCCATTAATGATGGTATATGGTAGTGCTCTAGTCACAATCTAATTTTTATCATGTTCTTAAAATTGTGTAGTGAAGACTCCTTGTTTGAGGATGTTGGAAATGGCTTAAAAATTCTCAAGAATCATAGAAACATAGAAAATATGAGCATCAAAAGAGTCTTCTTATAATTCTTCTAGATATTCCCCATTAGGTATATGACTGAGATGGTTTGGTCCTACATTCTCTCTTGTTGGCTTTACACTTATATAGAATTAAAAATATTGAAACAACATCAACCATTGAGAGATGCATCCTCCTAGCATAGGATTGTTGACACGGTATCATAAGACTTGATGACTACTAAAAACTTTAAATGATGTCACTATTAGATAGTTCTAAAATTTATGAAGTGTGAACACAATGGCCAATGTTTCCCATTCTATGGTTATATAGTTTTTCTCTACATCAGATAGTTTACATCTAAAAAAATGAATAGGATGGTAAATCCCACCATCTATGGGATATGTAATAACAACACCAACTATGATACTTGAAGCATACACATGTACATGAAAAGGTTTACTCCAATCTAGAAAGATAAGTATGGGCACAATAACTAGTCATTGTTTTAGCTAAATGAAAGTTTCTTGGAATTCTGAAGTCTAGATAAACTTTGCTTTTTTACATAATAAATTTTTTAGTGGAGATGAAATAATTTCATAGTCATTGATAAAATTGTGATAGTAGCCTATATTCCTAAGGAAAGAGTACAATTCAGTGGAACTAGAAGGTGGAGGCATACTCAAGATGTCTATGATTTTTTATTTATCTACTAGAATGACTTCACTGTAGACTACATATCTTATTAAAACACCAAATGGTGTGAAAAATAAACATTTATTTAGATTCAAATTAATTTGTAGGGCTTGACATCATTCTAACATTAAACGTAGCTTAGATAATTTCTCTTTGAATAAGGAGAAGGTTTCCCATCATCAATGTAAACATGTAGGAAGTCTTAAATGAAATCCTTAAATGCCATAACAACTACATGATAAAACATTGTAGGTGTGTTATTTAAGCCAAAAGGTATAACCTTATATGTAAAATAACCCCATTCTATTTCAAATGTTATTTTGGCTCTATATTTTTCTATGATTGGTATATGATGATATTAATTAAAACAATTTGTGAAATAATAGACTTCATGACCTCTGATAGACTCCAAAACATCATCTATAAAAGGAATTACAAATGGATCATTTATAAAGGCATCATTCAAGATGTGTTAGTCCCCACATACCTAGATTTCTCTTGTTTTCTTGGTCTAAACTACCATGGGGATTACCCAATTGGCATTTTATACCAAATAGATGATTAATATGTCCTACATTCTATCCAATTCAACCTTTACTTTATGCTTTATATTGGGATTGAGCTTGTATGGTCAGTTCTTTTTATGCTGTGCGTACTTGTTTAATTCAATGTGCATATTGACAAGAGATGGATTAATACCTTAAAATTCTAAGAATTTTGTGGGAAAAACATCTTGATAATCCCTTAAAACTTGTATAACTTCAGAGATCTTAGCTTCCATATAATAGTCATTTATGTTTGCCAATTTAGGGACCTCCTCTATCCTGATATTTGTGACATGATTTTTGAGGTGTTGTTGATAAATGTTGCATTTTTATTCATCAATGGATTCTTGTATCCTCCATTAACCTTCCTATTTGGGAATTTGGATACTATGTAACTTATCTTCTTCAATGGGTTTTGTGTTGGTGTTCTTGAGTGGTTCTATAGGTCACTCAGGCTCAAATAAATCATTTAAATTTAGGGCACCATCAGAATCTGAATCCTCAATGTCTTTTGCCTCATATTGTATGTAGTGACATGGATAAAACAGATATTTTTATTCATTCTTATAAACTTTATAACTTTTCAATGCCTCATTAAGATCATAAGTTGTGTTCTTCTATACAATAGATTCTATTATGGTGCTCAAGTCTTCTGCACACCCTTGGCATAAACAATACTTGAGTTTCTATAGTGCATTATGAACTAATGGATTTTAATCTTCAAACACAAAGGTTTGTATAAAATTAGGATGTAATTATGCCCAATATTTGGTCTCCCTTCTACACTCTCGGTGCATATACCATATTGCTAGTAATGGATTAGGTGTATAGATGAAAATTTGAACCCAATACTTTAGTGCCACATGTTCCTCATTCTAGACTTCAACACATTTATGTATATGCATTGTGGGGCACTCAACTTATTGAAAGAGTTTCCAATTGGTGAAGATAAAATATGTAAGATGGAACTTATTGATCATGAGATTTTAGGCATCATCCCACTCCAATTGATTATCCTGATGAGTTTCCCACCATGTCATAGCAAATCCTTTCAAGTCATAATTTTGAGTGATAACTCATTGGTTAATGGTTGGTATACTAACTTACAATAATATAATTAAATCATTGATTCCCTCTATTATATAATACACAATAAGTTATCAATCATGTGCAAATACCATTTGTATTGATCAAATTTCATGATCACCTTAAGCCCAGTTGAGGAGGTGGGTGTTTGAGTCACCATAGATAGATGAAGTTGTTTCCCATGGTAAAGTGCCTTCCCTTATTGGATCTATGTATTCTTGTATGTGTTTATCAACTTGATAAAGTAAATTACCTTTTGAATGAGTAGGGGATTTTGTAGACATAGATGCACACTCTTCAATGACAAACTGACTTACTACTGAATGCATATCTATTGGTTTAGGCTTCCATAGTTCTAATATCTTTAGTTACTGAGTGAGAAGTGATTATATATGAGTTTTGGTATGTTGGTTCATAAAGTTACATTTAGTTGTGCATAAATCTTTTTGGTTTTGCTTATAATTCACCTTCATCTAATTGGTTTCTTGTATAACATATGGAGAGTTTGGTTTAGCTAGAATTATATAAGGCTTGTGTGCTCTATTGAGTGGAATGAAAACAAATTTATCACCTTGATGTGCCTCAAGTTGATTGTGTATTATATTTATAGTCATTTAACCATCATATTCCCACCTCTTACTTATGAATGTAGGGTAATGTATTTATAGGGTCTTCATGTCAATGACTTCAAAGTCACCTCATAGAGATAAATCTATGACTTTGATCTTGACATCTTCTATTCTACCAATTAGCTCAACCTTCCCATAATTATCCAGGATCAGAGTTACTAGGCTGTAACTTAGAGTAGGTCATTTGATAGCTTGCCATGTAGATATAGGAATCATATTAATTTTACTATCAAAACCAAAGACAACATTCAAAATCTTGTAACCAACAACATCAATATTAATTAATTTGTCAACATCTTAGGGATTTTTTATCTTGACATAATAGACCAAGTTTTATATCTTTTGTTGGCCATGTTGTGCACATTGTAGTAGATTATGTTGTAGATTCATGATGTTCTATGATATATCCTTTTCAATTAATTTAACTAATAGTTTTAAGAGATTTGTGAGCACAGTGACAATTCCATCTTAACACATGATGCACATGATTTGGCCATACATTTTCATGTCAATTGTTGTAGCATCACCATCATTATTCTCTTAATGTTGAATGTTTTTTAAAATTTATGTAGCTTTATATATGAGGCTCTTTTTTATATCTAGATATAGGTACTTATCTTGTTTAGCTTTTTGGATCCCTTGATCTTGTGGAATTTTGAGTGGAGGCAACCCTTGGTCTATCTACTATTATCATGTCATAGAATTTAAGAACACATTTTATTTAGGATACTCATTCACCATATTCATGTTCTATAAAACCTTATATTTCATTTGTTTTTCTAAATTAAGGTAGTCTTCTATGTCATGCTGGTTAGAGATTCTATAATATGAAGAGTATGATTACCTTTGTGGGTTCATTGGGAAATTTCATTGGACATGATTATATTCTCTACATAAGTAGCATTATATAAGAGATCTTTGATAGTTATTCCCTCTACCCCCTAGTATCCTCCTTTGTATCCACCTTGATATCCTCCTATGTTGGATTAATATCTACCTCGATAACCTCCTTATGACTTTGTAGTGTTCCAATGTTGGTGATATTGATTATTATCTCTAATCTTGAATTTCTATTTTATAGTTGTTGGGCTCAACTTGTTTGTTGTTACTACATTATGGGTGAGATCCAAGGTGATGCATACTAGTACTAAGAGGATAGAGATTTCTAGGTTGGAAAAAAAGGGGTCCATCTAGCCAGACCTTGAGGCTGATACTTTGGTGAACTCAAAATCCATTTTGGACCCATTTGGGTCACATAAACTTTATCTACCTCTTGGCCTAAGATCACCAGCTTCACTAAGGAAATTTTTTGTGTAGTGATGGCAAACATGTTTTTAGTGATGCCTTACTTTAGCTCCTATAAATAAATATAATTCTTTTCATCATGGTTAGTCAACTTGAAAAAATTATAATACAAGTTTTGCAGGTTCTTGATATATTGTTGTAGAAGGTGGTATTGAGTTGTGGCATGCCCTACTACTCAGTAGAGTTTATAAAACTCTATCTTAACTTTAGGACAATCATTTCTATTGTGTCCTTTTCTACACTCTGTACACCATAAATTTAATTTAGGATTATTTGCCTCATGGAATTCCTCCATTTATTTCATGAAATATTATAGTGTATTTTCAATTTTGGAATTGGAAATAGGAGCTTCTTCATAATATTCAATCTATTGTATGCTTAGGGCAGTAAATCTGGCATATGCTTTGGTATCATATTGAGTTTGCATAGTGGCAAAATTGATTTTAGTGTGTAATCCTTTGAAAAAACATGCAACCCTATATTTATCTATTAAATTAAACTTTATCTTATTCATTACATTAAAGAATCTAAGGTCATAATCACAAACTAATTACCTAGACTTTTTTTGTATCTCCTTCAATTCTTGTATAGTCTAACTAGTGCATTTATTGACCTTAAATTATATGATAAGATAGTCCTCAACATATTTTAGGGTTTCTTACTAAAGCTATCTTTGATATATGAACTTTAGTGCTCTAATAGCTAGTGCCCCTACTAATTTTCACTTTTGGATAGATTCATCAGTGACACTCTTAACTTACCATATCATTTTACAAGTTAGCAAGTACTATTTAGGATCCATGGACCCATCATAATGGGCTAAGTTTATGAATCCTCCTAGATAAGTTATCATGTTTACTGATATATATGGAGTCTTTTGCATAGATTTTATTAGATAAGGTTTACATTCTAAGTTATCTTACTTGTGTACTACTCTATGCACTAGGAGAATTATTGTGTGCACTTTATTTACCTACATTTTCTTATTTATTATTAAAATTCAACTAGTTATATGTCCTTCAAATACTTTGTAACATATTTTTTATGAATTTAAGTACCCTAATGATTAATGTGATCTAAAAATTTTCCTTGATAACTATCACTTTCCTATCCACCTAGCTAAAAGCTTCTACTAGAATATTAAAGATTGGGCTATAGGGAAGTGTGCTCTTCTGATGAGTGGTTTTTTATTGTGTCTTCTTTTTATTATTTAATTAAACCTACATTTAACCTATGATATTATTCTATTTTTTTGGGTATTTATCCTTATTTATACAATACCCTTTCTTATAGTTGCGTACTACCTTTATCAATTATCTGATCTACTTCTAAACTATTCTCACCTTCTTCACACGTCTCATCTTCATCTCATTCTTCGTCCTCTCATTCAATCTACCAAAATTCATCATCCTTTATATTCATCCTTTCAATCATCACATATTTTCACTTGATCATCATCTAATCTACTACTACTCTTACCTCTACTCACAATTATTTGGGTATTCTTATGATTAATCCATCTATTTTATTGTTGGTGTAGTTCTCATTCTGAATCTTGAATTTTCTTCTAAATCTTCTTCCCTCATGTATCCATTATAGATTCAAGTTAAATATTTAATTTATCATATATCCATAATTCATACACACCCCCATAAACCAAAAGTGATTAATCAATATTGGCTAGAGTAGGCACCGTGGCCTTATCCACAACCAACATCTTTATCAGGAGAGCTAGTCACTGCAAAAAATTTCCTCTAATTCCTTAGACAAAATGGTCATATAAATATTTGGATGCTATATACCCTTACACTACAATTTTTTTGATGTATCCATCTATTGTGGTGGTGACCCAATAGTTTATCATTATCATCTAGTCAGTTTCCAATTTCAATAACTGGTTTATCTTCTCTTCGGTCTAGGTAATTGTTTCTTTTATTATGGGATTAAAGCAATAGTATTATAGTCTTATCAACTAGTTAGTTATAAATTTGGGTAGCTCACACCAAAAAAAATCATATATTTATTCATATATATGCTCCTAAATAATTTCACTTGTGGTAAGACCAGTCCTTTTAGATTCCTCTTTTGTGAAATTCCATACTTTTTGGTCTAACCATGTTTTAATGTCTTTCTATCCCGGTAACCATATTAGCATAGTTTCCTCTATAAAGAGTGTTACAATGTAACCATACCATTTTTAATAGAGTTTATTTATATAATAAAACATGCTAAGTATGGGGATAGCTAAGTTTTACCTAAGTGTGCAGGATAGTGCAGAGAATTCATATGTAACAAAAGCATGACAGATATCAATTATCATGTGATAGGAAGGAATTAAGATTAACTAGTGCTTCATGATAGTGCACATAGAATTTAGATTAAATTAGATGGAACTAATCTCAAAATTAATAATACATCATATGTAAGGAATAAAAATAAAAAATATAATAGGTAACCATAACCACATAGTATATATTGATCTCAACAAAAGTTCATCATCTTCTTCATACAAGCATACATATTTATAGTCGTTTCTAGTCCCTGAATATTCACATTCTTCTCATAATATAGCACCAAAGGGGAGAATATTCATCTTATATATTTTTACAAGTCATGGATGATAGGACAAAATACATATATCTGACAACTATTTACATAATGCACAAATATCTAAAGAATATCCTACATATCTTTACTTTTCCATTTTCATATACCAACAAGGATATACATTATTATCTTATTATGTGTTTCTTTGGGCCCTTGTGCATAATTTTTTTGACCATTTATTTGATATTTGTGCCTATTATATGTGACATTTGAGCATGTCCATTATTTTTAGCCCTTGGCCCTATGTTGTGTGTGACATTTGAACATGTCCATTGCTCATGGCCATTGGTCCCTTGTGTACAATATTTTCTTGTGAAAAATTTTCACATGTCCATTTATTGTGACCTTTGGCCTTTTATGTGTAATATTTTCTTGTGAAACATAAAAAATGTCTATTAATTCTATCTCTTTTTCCTTTTTTTACAATTATTACTTGTATGTGTAATATTTGAACATGTCCCTTGTATGTATCCCTTGGTCTTATGTGTGACATAACATTTTTTTAATTTTTGCTTATTGAGCTTGAATAGTGGTGGAATAATATATGTCATGAAATTTTACTACATATTATAATTTAAATATGGTTAATTTACTACATGTTTCAATACTATATCTATCTAAACATGATAATTTCATGATTCACATTCAATATGTTGCATTCATTCTTTTATGCTAATTACATTTATATGATGACATACTCTCCACATTATAACATTATTACTACATGATTATATCTTTAACACATTATAAAATTAACTCTTCTTTGGATATGATTAACTTTCAAGATACATCCCTCATCTCAGAAGGGGGGCATCACATTAGGATTATCTTGGAGATCCAATCCTCCAAGAATAGAAAAATCAAATTTAATAAAAGGTACACATTTCAAGGGTTAAAATATAATAGAGTACATGTTTTCAAAGATTCTAAGTAATGTGAAAATATGATTTTATAACATAATATAGATTTTACATTTATATGTTATGTATGACATTTGAACATGTTCATTGCTCATGGGCATTGGCCATTTGTGTACAATATTTTCTTATGCAAAATTTTCACATGTTCATTTCTTGTGACCCTTGGCCTTTTGTGTGAAATATTTTCTTGTGAGACATTAAAAATGTCTATTAATTATATCTCTTTTTCTTTTGTTTACAATGTTTACTTGTATGTGCAATATTTGAACATGTCCTTTGTATGTATCCCTTATTATTATGTGTGACATTGTGTGTTTTATTTATTTTCTTATTGAGCTTGACTAATGGTTGCATTATCTATGTCATGAAATTTTACTATGTAGTCTAATTTAAATATGGTTAATTTACTACATGCTTCATTACTATATCTATATAAATATGACACTTGTATGATTCACATTCAATATCTTAAATATAGACTTCAATGCTAATTACATTTATATGATGACATAATCTCCACATTTTGAAATTGTTACTACATGCTTATATATTTAACACATGATAAAATTAATCTTCTTTTGAGATGAGTAACTTGTAGGATACATCCCTTATCTCAAAAGGGGTGCATCACATTAGGATTGTCTTAGAGATCCAATCCTCCAAGAATAGAAAAATCAAATTTAAGAAAAGGTACATATTTCATGGGTTAAAATATTATAGAGTACATGCTTTCAAAGATTCAAATTAATGTGAAAATTAAATTTTATAGAATAATATAGGTTTTCAAATATTTAAATTAATGTAAAAATTAGATTTTATAACATAATACACATTTTGCAATATTTAAATTATTTAAGAAATTAAATATAAGAAAATATTGGCACATTGATATAGATTATAGGGTCATATGACATGTATATGCACTCAATTATAAAAAACTTAAAGTACGTAATCAAACACACTTGAATGCATATGTAAAACAATTAGAAGATCAAAGTTATAGTTGAAAATATAGTTTCAATTGAGCATATAGATGCATGACACTCTTTATCACTTGGAACAAATTTAGGCGGCATGATGGTTTTTAATGTTCTCATATACATTATCAAATTTTAGAGTTAAAATATAAAGTCCAAAGATGCTTGATACTTGTTCATGTACATGTTTCAAAGTTCAAGGTTATACTTTTAAGGGAAAAATATTAATTTCAATGCATATATATGAGAAATGTGATCATGATGGAGGCATGAATACTATTCATCCTCTTTTGATCATGTAAATAGAATATAGATCCATATGTATTAGTGTGATTTAATTTGTAATGGATAATATACATTAAGGGTTATATATTATAAAAAACCATGGCATTAGTTCTAAAGAACCCATTATGTGGTTTAATTATATATTTCAAGTGATGTATGTTTTACTATAGTGATACTCAATGACCTTAGCATCACTTCTAGAAAACCATAATTAGAAACCCCATTATGGTTCCACATTTTTTTGATTTGTACATTGAACACTACTCCCTACTCATGAGAATTTTCATAATGCATAATTAACATCCATTGGCTCAAATTATCCAAGTGATTCAAAAATGGGGCTCAATTCTCCATCATTAGTTATAGGTCACATGGAAATTTAGTTTCACCAACATATAAGTGTAATCCTTCCTTTATCTATTTTTAATTTTTTTAAATTTAAATTATAGATTTTTTAAATTTAAAAGTGGACAAATGATTACTTCATGTGTTTTCATAGGGTTTTATAAATTAGAGTGTCCTAAAAATTTGGAGTATCTTCTCAAATACAAAGTGTGTTAAACATACTCAAGTTGAATTATTTCTCCTTTACTCTAGCATTTTCATTCCTTAGAGTATTGGTTACATGGAAACACTCAATCATCAAAGGGGATGATTGATGTCAACTCAACCCATTAAACTCCCCTTTTTTTAAGTTTCCTAGATTAAAAAGTGCCCTTGGATTTTAAAATAAAAAATGTTAAACAAAATAAAATTGTCCAACATAATCCAAATCATAATATATTAGCCACTCAATATACATATGTTCAAAAGGCACAAAAATAAATTTGTCATCATAGTTAACTAGGATAATTTTGTGGTTAATGGACTTAAGTGGCCTATGTTCCTATCCTCCTCTAGTGGTTCTATCCATAAGTAGTTTATGATATTAATTTTGATATTTATCCATTAGGGTTTTGATTCATATTATATGCAACATCCCCCTTCTTTCCATAGGAAATGGGGACCCACCATTTTTTGGATTATAGTCTTGACTTTAAGCCCCTATTCTATGTGTTTTTTGAAAATTTATGGGAAACAACTGAATATTAGCCTTTCATACTTTGGCAAGATCACATTGGTGTTGTTTTTTCATAGACTATCTTTATAATTGTTTCAGAGTTATTCTGTCAGGTATTCTGTCTAATATCTCTGATAGGTTACTTCTATTAGGCTTATTATATCATAATAAAATCCTTTAGGTCTTTTTTCTAACTTATATTTATTAAAATTATCTTTATCAAACATTTTCCTTAAAGAATTTGGTCTTTATCAAGATTTTTAAACATGCCTTTTGGGCTTTTTATCATGGACTTATCTTTTTTAGGGACATTATTGCGAGAATTTTATTTGGAATAATTCCCCTAATGGAATTAGGTCTATGGGTTTTTTGTTGTGATAATTTTTCCCAATGAAATAGACATACCCTTTGGACTTTTTGAATATACCCTTCAGACTTTTTAAACATACCTTTTAGGATTTTTATTACAATGTGTATTTTTCTTGATGAAATAGGACTTCAAGATAATTGCCTTGGACATTTTATCTAAAAATAATTTCTCGATGATATACATAATGAAAACAAAAATCTTAAAATAATTAATTTGTGAAAAAGGAACCTAAATACCCTATGTCAGATCAAAAGACCTAAGTTATATATACGTTAAGTCATTTTTCATTTATACTTATAAGAGTAGGGAGTCTTAAGGAAATGATAAGTGTCGAGCTTGTAGGGAGTTAAGTTGATTTGAAAGTTGCATGGAAGTCTTTTAAGTTCATGTGAATGTCAAAATTATGATAAGAGATAAAATTTTAAGGTCTAAATTTTGACGTTCTCATAGACATCATTAATAGTCATGAGGATATCTTTGATGGTTGTGCAAATTCAAAATTTAGGCTTAATAACTAAAAGACATAGGTTTAAATTATGACGATCACATGGACACCATTAATGGTCATGAATATGTCTTTGATGTTGGTATAGACATCAAATTTAAGATTAGTAATAAAATGATAGGGGATTAAATTTTGATAGTCACGTGGACGTCATTGAGATTCATAAGGACATCATTAATGATTGCATGAACACCAAATTTAAGCTCATAAATTATCTATTTTAAAATCAAAGGTTATTGGGCCTAGGTAGATCAATGGCCAACATTGATCCATATAATTGATTTGATGGTATGATATTGACAAAAAAATTTCAAAGGAATGAGGATGTGACAAATGTCAAGATCATAGGAGTCAATGAGTAAAATCACTAAGATCTATGAACTACATTAACTTGAGCATAGATGATCGATGGTGTGAGATCAAGGTGACAAATTTAAAGGGCCCAAAATAAACAAGGAGCTACCAAATAGCATAAAAACATTCAATCTAGGACTATATAGTGCACAGAGGCCCTATGGATCTACCAAGTGGCATGATATCATTCCATCATGATAAAGATCAAATAGTATGAGTTGATAGTGGAATTTTCCAAGATCTTGACCCACTGAGGTAGGGATGCATGTTTTAAAGGAAATACTAATATTTTTAAAGGTAGAAAATGGAATGACATAAATAGATCATGTAGATCTTTGGACACTTGAGCTATATTTAACGATAGACATTAGGTCTCATAATGAAGCTAGAATATGAACATGCATGTCTTAGAACTAATCTGGTTAGTGAATATGAAAGTAAAGATCAGGAAACAAAACATAATAAGGCTAAAGTTACATGGCATATCAAAGGTAAATTAAAGTTGACATTGTCAAATATTTCAAGATAAGGACTCTATAAATCATTCCAATGGGATATTCTATGAACATGCATGTCTTAGAACTAATCTGGTTAGTGAATATGAAAGTAAAGATTAGGAAACAAAACATAAGAAGGCTAAAGTTACATGGCATCTCAAAGGTAAATTAAAGTTAACATTGTCAAATATTTCAAGATAAGGACCCTATAAATCATTCCAATGGGATATTCTATAAAGTCATGGGAGATATGCAATGCATAGTTTAGTTAGATTGGTCATAACTAATAATAGTGTAAGTGGATATAAAACAATGGTAAAGTGTTACTTATATTACACATATGTTTGAGATCCATTTGAAGGAAAATAATCTAAAATATCAATAGGTTTGTTCTCATAGCTTATAAAAGGAGACATGTGCAATTTTAGTAAAATGGTGCATAGATTTGTAGTTTACATACAGTTCAAGCTAAAATTGTAAAATAACATTTGTCTTTATACACATGCACATATTGCATATCTCTTAAAAAGGCTAATTTATAAATGTAATTATATTATTATATGGTTTTAGACCATAGTTAGAACTCAAGTTCTAACTATTACATATAATGACCTTGAAAGGACTTGGAGGATGAGGTGACCCCTTCCCAAAGTCTATATAAACAATTGTAATCTAACTTGGTTTTTTGTTAGAGAATTTTGAATATAGGAGAAAAACTAATTGTGATCATCACTAAATGTGTTTTTATATTTTATTTCAAATTTCTATGTAATTAATTGTTACTTTCTTTGGTTGTATGTTTTAATAATCTATAGTGTGTAATAGCTACAAATGGATTCTTGATTATTTTGATTAATGTACTAATCTGTAGATGTGCAACAGTTGTTGAGAGATTGCTAAAATATAATGGTTAAGATAGTCAAGTTTTTTAATTCATAATTCTAAATGTGCAATAGTGCTTTCTTTGATGTAGTTTTTTGTGTGTGTGCCAAAGCTGGCTCAGATACTTCACTAGCTTAAGGCATAATCTCTTGAGTAAGAGTGTGAAACAACTACCATAAAAAGAGAAACCTTTATTTTAGGCTTGTGAATTTCCTTCATAATTATCTCCTTAGACTTATTAACTATGTTCGATTATGTGTGTGTAATTACTGTTAGCAATAGGCATAAGTTCTAAGAGCACTGGTCTATTTAGAAACCAACTAGGGAAGTAGTTATTAAAAACTATAGAGACTTATTTTATACCTTACCTTTCCCTCTTTTTTTTTAAGTTTGTTTTGAGACCTACCCACTTTATATTAGAAGCCAACCATCTATCCAAATCATGTAGAGATTCGCTACCTTTTAGAGACCACCCCTCTGTCCAAAAAAACCTTGTCAACAACCTACATGCTCTACAAGCTATTTCATCAATAGGTTTTTAAAGACCACATACCTTTAACACATGATTTGGAGTGGATTTTATCTCCATTGAGATCCTAAAATGTTAGAGGCTACCTCATTAAGTATGGTGTGCATAAAACCTACATCAACAGTTTCATCAGCATTAAAAGGAAGGCTAACACCCCTAATAATAGTAGTTACGCTTTATATATAGTTACACTAGAGTCAATCAAGACAGTGACCAGATCTAATTCCCAGGCTAGTTTTCTAGTCTCACCTTTGACAAATCATGGGAGACCTATAAATCTACCAATAGTCCTAGTTCAGAATAATCCACCTCTTCCAACTCATAATCCTTTACTTGTAAGGAACCCTTAACCTATTAATTAGCTAATTGATCAACCACATTGGTTAGTTAGATTCACTATTTCCATCACAGGGGACATGAATTATTTACTTAGGAATCCTAAGAAGTATCTACCATCCTTTTTTCCTTTAGAAGAAAAGACACTAAAGAAACACATCAAATCTTTCAAAGCTACTTTGAGATTAATGAATGTTGTTAGTGAAGATGTTGCATTGATATTATTTCCTTTTACATTAATTAATGTTTCTTATGATTGGAATTTAAATCTAATGGAGAAATCTATCACTTCTTGAGATGAGTGTCAAGCTACTTTTCTTGCACAATTTGGATGGGTTATCAGTACCAACATAATATATCATATTTTCACTAGTATGAAGAGAGAGCCTAATGATCCTATTCAAGCTTTCAATGCATAATTTCAAAATATGTATAACTAGTTAACCCCAAGGTATAAACTAGAGGAAGTGTTATCATTGAATATTGTTGTTCCCAAAATTAGCTACGCTCATTTTGTGGACAACCCCTATGAAACTTATCCATTTCATAATCTATACTCTAAGTTCATTGTTTGAGACAAGTTTTTATTGATCTCAAGTGAAGTTGTCTAACATCCTATGAAAGCTTACAACATTCTCTCACCATGACTTCTTGAAAATCATGAAACTCGTTGTAAATCTTTATCTAGTCAAAATGTTAATTATGATCATTTTTAGGGTGTATTTTATTTTTATTTATGTATAATCAGTTTTTTTAGTTGTCCTTACATTTTTATTTTTCATTAAATCATGCATCAACATAAATTTTTACCGCTAGTGCATGATCTAACTCGTTGCATGCATAGGCAACGCTTTTTTCCACCAATCCATAATCTACACCTAGGCACATGTAAGGGCGGCGATTTTTGCCACCTAAGCAAAGATTTTGGAAATCTCAAATTTTGTGTGACATTAATGGCCACGCATGCCAAGTTTTTTAAAACTTGTTTGGGGATTTTTAAATGCTTTTTATTTGTCATTTATTTTATTTTAATTTTCCTAGACTCCTTTCTGCAGTCGCTTAACCACACAAATGAGGAAAAAGTTTGAATTCACCACTGAGCTTAGGATTTCAAGCTTATCAGGTAAGTCTTTTTCATACCCTAGGTTTTTTTTTTATTGTTTTTGGTAATTTTACCATTGTTTTATTTTTGTGTTTTACCCTAGTAAGCCTTAGCGGTGAATTCCACCAAACCCTCGATCATGCCCTAGAATATCATGCGTGTCATTGGTGGATTAACCCAAATTTTGTTTTCCCTTTCAATTTGGTTGAAAAAAATCACAAATAACTTAGTGATGATGAATTTTACCACTCTCACCCTTCCTGTCATGAACAAGACAAATGCATAACCACCAAAATTCATTGTTTGTAAGTTGTATACAAATTCTTAACAAGTATAAGAGTGGAAAATTTTACCACTTTATTCTAGTGAAAACAACGACTAATACTACATGTAATATTAGTGAATTTTACTGCTTGATTATTTCCCCCTTTTCCTATAGTAGCGGCTAATTCTAATGCCATGACATAAAACTTCCATTTTCATTACACATGTAATGTCATCATTTTTTGCTGCCCAAAATTCAAATGACATGCATTAGCAGTTATTTTTACCACCTCTACATAAACACAAATTTTTCCCTGCATGCAAAGGTAGCAAATTTTTCAACCAATGCAAATGCAAATTTCTTCTATATGTAATGGTAGTAAATTTCACTGCTTGTACAAACACTCTCTTGGATTTTCCCAACTCTAGGATATTTTCAATTTTGCTTTTTTGAGCCCACTTTCTTCTAATTTTCTGACCTACTCACATTATAGCCCTTTCAAGTGCATCTCCATAGTTGTGATCATTGACATTTAGTTTTCCCAAATTGCTAGTACTTTCCCTAATTGTATGATCATGAATTTTTGTTGTAGTTTCTTCTGTGGATCCTCTTTCTTCATCAACATACTTTTGGTAAAAGCTCTTTTAGATGATTGAGTTTTCTCTAAATAAGTTGAAAGTGATGAAGTATAAATATCAAGGTGTTTTCCCAATCACCTTGATTACTTCTAATGTCGATGACATTAGAGATATAGAGATTGGTCATGTAGACATGACTGAGTCTATGGAGAGAACTAAGTCCATCAATCTTAGCTTTGAAATGAAGAAGATAATTGTTAGCAACATTCATTTGGTATCTTCTTTCCTAGTAGTAGCTCACAATATGGAATTCATTCTTCAATGTGCTCAATTTTATAATAAAGATACTAGGGTTGTGTTGGATGCTAGTGGCAATGTGGTAATTAGACTAGATCTCAAATTCATTGACAAAGTGTTTATGTGCCCTCCTACTACAAAAGTGATAAAACTTGATTTTATTGAAGCACAAAAAGAAAATGATAAAAATCTCAAAAAATTAAAGAAGGTAATCAATAATAAATGACTCAAGACTTCTAGGGCAAACTTGTCAAGGTGGCCATGGATTTTTCCAAGAAGTGACTTTATACAAAAATTTGGTGATCTGATAACTCTTCTCAATATGGTAAGAGGTTTTCCCTCTTCCTCAAAGTTTCATGAATGGATGTATCCCTTCATCAAGGTAATACTTTAAGGAAAAAAAAACATATTTTGGGAGAAAAAATCAATAATGATTTGTACGAGCAATAGATGAAGGTTTATACTACCTTCAAGTTCTATATGACTTCTTATTTGGTGTATATTGTAGCTTCAATGAGAATCTTTCTAGGTCTAACATCAAAAGGAGATAGGAGAGTAATTCCAGTGTATCAATACTACTCTCAATTAACATTAAAGGGTTATATTCATCATTTCAAGATGGTAAATGATGATTTATTTGTAGTATTCTTATGTCTTTTTGATCCTCATCTAGAACAAAGAAGAGTGTCAAATGAGGCTTGGACAGTGGTAAATGATTTTGGATGCATGTTCTTACAGTTTCCTTCTTTCTCATACCTAAGGGTTGGCTTTTTCCAAAGTCATCCTTATATGTTTCCAAGATTTCCCTTAGATAAATTGGTCTTAATGGAGCTATGCAGATAAATGATCATCATGCATAATAAGTAGATGAAACTCAAGAAGCCCAATTTCAGATTCCTAGTTGAAATTGGCAAGTTTTTAGTGTTAACTACTGGGAAGACTAGAGTCATGGAAATTGAAATGCAACTTGTAACTATGAAGCAATTCAAAAGAAGACCAAATTTTTATTATAGGGGAGTGAAATATATAATCAAGAGGAAAAAACAATTCCATGAACCTATGATTGAATATGTTTGGGTTGATTTGAGAACAGTGGAAGATGTCAGGAAAATAGACTATAGTAGGTTGCCCCTTGAGCAGATTGAATATCTAGGACTTGTTGATATCCCCAAGAATTTAGTGGATGATGGAGAGTTGATTAATGATAGATATAATACTAAAAAAATTTCTAATACTCCTCTTTATCCAATCTAATGGTCTCAAAAATATCTGACCTCATTGAGGAAAAGATTTGAACCTATATTGGTAAACACTAATAACTAGCTAGCAAACAAGGGAATTGTTTTGAAAGAATACCTCACACATTCAAAAGTATATATTCAAGAGGAAATAAGAAGAAAAGAAAAAAATAAGATGAAGAACAAAAGTAATGTTCCTTCTTCTTATAATCCACATAAGCCTAAGATCATATTTGTGACAAAAAAGTCAAAAGCTATGGAAAAAGACTCTAAAATAGAAGATATGGAAGTTGAGAAATAGAGAACTGAAGAACCATCGATGGAAGAGATGGAGATTGAAGATAGGCCTACAAATAAAAAAGAATAGGAAACTTTATCCCCACAAGAGAATATATAAAAATAAATGAGAGTCTCTTCTTCCCCATCGGACACACTGGTTACATCTCCTTTATCTATTTTTCCTATCAATGTTCCCTCTTCTGGATCACCCTCTCCTTCAAAAATAATTTTTGACAATCCTCAAAGCACTTTTGAAGATATTATTCATTCCTTAGGGTCTATTCCTAGTTTGTCCTCCCCATATTTTGATATTGGAGATAGTTCTACTTTTTATCACTTACTAAAAGGTGCAATTTTTACAGACACTTCACTTATTTTTTCCACTACATGTGCAAGTGCAGCTCCAGTGATGCCAACACTAGAGATAGATCCTAATGTGAATAATTATGTGCTTCTACCATGGTTGTTAGCTTATACACCCAAAAGGAAGAAACAAGCCATCTCTCTAGATGACTTTGATTTTAATAAGCTAGTGCCAGTAAAATCCAAGGCCCTAAAAAAGCCAAAAGTTCTTTCTAAAATGCTTGGGGATAAGGGTCACAAATTTATAGAAATTGTAAGACCTCCATAGGATGAAACCATTGAAAATTTTGATATAAATGATTAATCTATCTATAGAGTTTAATTAGGCAAGATAACTCATGAAAGTGCCAAGAGCAATACGCAATCAGCAATGGACATCCTAATTCAAAAATTTGATAAGGAGAAAGAAATGAAGGATCACTACAAAGCAATGGTGGAATAGTTGACTGTAGTGGTAAGGAGAATCACTTTCACTTCAGAAGCAGTAACTCCTAAATCCATTTTTATAGAAGACCCCATCATTCAGAAAATAGAAAAGACTCATCTCAAAGAAAAAGTACTTGAAGAGTACTTAGACAAGATGTGTGCACAAGGAATTGCACTGCTTATAGAATTATCTAAGAAAATAGATAAAATGAGGAAAATAAGATTAAAACTTGATGATCTCATTGAAGTTGTTTCTCAAGATATTGAGAACATAGAAAATAATCATGATAAATAGGTGGAGATGAGAAAACTAAAAGTAAGCACTCTAATATCAATTGACACCATTAATGATAGGGATTATTATACTAAAAAAAAAAGAGGAATTGACATATAGGAGACGTGTTTTGAAAAATTTGATCAATGACCTTGAATCTATAAGAAAACTCAGTAAACAAAGTGATGTTAGCCTTTTGCATAAGTTGGAGGAGCTGCCTTGCAAGCTTACATCCCAAGATAACTAATTCCTTTCAACAGAAGAAATGAGTTAGGAATTTAAAGGTATGTTCCAGAAAGAATTTGAAGATAAAACATTTTCTATAGCCACTGTGGACAATATCCTAAATAATCAGTTGACTCTAAATAATTTGAAAACCAGGTTAACTAGTTATGCAAAATCAGTCACCACAGTAAGAGATGCCATAGTTAGAGCCAAGATGATTTTTAGGAACACCATTAGTCTATACAGTATCGGGATACAAGTAGCTTTCACTATGTATGATGGACACATGAAGAAGGATGGTGATACAAATTAAATCAATGTCTTTTTACCTTAGTTTATTTTCCATTTTTAAAATGTACTTTGAATCAACTTTGGACATTTTTACATGTACTTTTTTTATATGTAATTACATGTAAAAAATAGGAAGTCCCAAGTCAATAAGGACTCTTATTTTTGAATAGGTCAAAGTAGTTAGGTTTTTCTTAAATTTTCTCAAGGCATCTCCCTACAAATAAAGAGGGCCTCTTTTGTAATAGCGTCTTGGAATTATTGAAACTAAAATATGCCAAATTGGAAAACATTTTAAGACTTTGAGATCAAATTGTAAATCAAATTTTATCAAGTGAATGGGAAAGCAAGTGATATTTCAAACTTTGTGTTGAAATAACTTTTGTTGTATTGGAAATTGTTCTTATGTCTTTTTCCTAATACTATTTTATCTATTTGATTAAATAGTAGGGTGAGTGAAAATAATCTGGGAGATGTTCTAAAGTTGATTGTGGAGACTTTATGCTACAACAGTTATTTTTAGTTTGTGTTTTAGTGTTTTAAATTAAAGGATATTGGAAAGGATTTGAACTAATATTATCTTTTGAGATTATATATTCTATTGTAGTTTTCAGTGAAGACTTTGGGTTGCACCTCATTCTACTATGTTCTAAGTTATGAATCATCAAAATAAACAACAATAGACTTTGTGATCTCGTGGGTTTCTTAGTTTTTCAGTCAAATATCAAGAAAGTGTTCTCTTATTTTGTAAACATCATTTCTAAAAAAAGAGAAATGGATGATGTGGTCTCACCCCTAAATTAATATTTAGTTTAGATTAGTTTATGATAGCTCATAGGGAACCTCCCCTTACCGAGAGGAGAGATTTTTCTCATTGTGGTTGATATAACCATTTTACCTTCAGTTAGTTGATGACAAAATATTCACCCAACAATTTTTGGCAACTCCACTCAGGATATGAACGTGTAATTTGAAGCCTTATGCTTTGAGTTGAAGTATTTTCAGTTCTTTTCCACTCAACATTTTGGTAGATTTATGGTATACGTGAATCTAGAGAGCTCAAGGTATTATTGATCTTGTATTTGAGTTGAAACAACAAAATAATTTTGATCTCTTGCCTCTATAATCTCACCTTTAGCGAACTAGGAGTTTTCTTCCTACCAATGTTAGGTCTCCAATACTAGGTGAAGATTCTATTTATAGTGATAGTAGAGTTTTTTCTATTCATACTCCACAAAGGTTTCTTATCCCACCTTTTAATCAACAAATCATGGCAGCCCAAGGCCCTTGGGGTAATACTTTTGGTCCTCTAAATTTAACCCTACCTTTACATGAACTACCTCATAGTTCAAGAAAGAATTTTTCAAATTTCTATGGTGATGGAAATGTTTACCCTGATGAACACATTACAACTTTCTACATAGCCTATGGTGTGATAGGTGTTGAACATGAAGATGTAGTAGTAAGGCATTTTTTAGAAACACTACAAGGTGCTGCCACAAATTTGTTTTATCATCTTCAAGCTTAGACTATAGCCAATTGGAACACTCTTAAGACCAAGTTTGAGGCTAGGTTAAAACTCATAGAAGATGCACATGCCCTATTATCTTAGCTTACATAGATGAAGAAAGAGCCTCATGAGACTATGAGAGACTTCATCACTAAATTCAACAAGCTGAGGAATAGAATTCTTGCAATTACTTAACCAACACCGAAGAATCTTAAGTGCTTCTTTATCAATTCTCAACTTCTTGAAGTGAGTTTCCTATTAAGGAAATTTGGTCATGCAGATCTTCCTGCCACTTAGATTTTGGCTACTAAAATTTAAGATGATCTTATTCTTGTAACTAAGATACTAAGAGATTTCAATAAAAGTAGATTTTCCTCTTCTACTAAAAATTCTTCCACAAGAACCATCGACCCTATCATGCAAAAGTTAGCAAATGAATTGCTAGATCTAAAAATGCAAATGTCCCAAGGTATGTCTGCTCTTTATCAAGATATACCAAGGAGGACATTTTCCAATAATTCATATCAAAGCAACATTACTAAAAATCAAAGGAAATCCAATCATCTTCCTTCTACATAGGGGAAGCTTGCCATCAAAGTAGCTCCAGTCAACTCAATAGTTGGTTATTATGAAGTTGAACATGATCATTCTTTCCAACCTCAGTTGGACCAAGAGAATGCTGATAATCTCTTTGCAGAAGGAGAAGAAGAATTAGTTGGTGACTCCACCATTGTTTTTATGAATTACCAAGATGAAGTTAAAAAATAAGAAGTGTATGATGGGGCATATGCTATTTTTACTAGGTCCTAAAATTAGTCAACCAATTGTACCTGATAATGTTGATCATTGGTAGGTGTTCAATGGTGATAAGCAAATTATTGCTTTCTTAGAAAAGATAGATAGTTTTGATGAGCTCTATTTTGAAGGTAGTAAATCTTCACCATGGGAATCAATTTTTGAAATAGATTTACAAACTGGTGAAGAGTTTTTTATACTAAAGGGGAATAAAATTACCCAATGTTTGGTTTCACTTGAAAAGCTATTTGATAAGCATGATAGATATATTAAGCAGTAGTAACAAATGGATTCAAGTCCTTATATGGAATTTGAGAAAGTAAATTTGAGTTCAGAGGCAGATCCCAAAATGGTCAACATTGGGAAATGTTGCACTGATGATGAAAAGTTCAAATTCATTAATCTCCTTCATCATTACATTGATATTTTGGCATATTCTTATGATGATTTGAAGTCTTTTATGCCTAAGGAAATTTAGCATGAAATTCCTCTTAAAGCTGGGCCATTACCTCACAAGCAGAAATAAAGGTAATATAACCCCAAAATATCAGGTACTATCTTTTTTGAGATTCAAAAGATGCTAAATGTAAGGATAATTTTTTCAATCCATCATTCCACCTAGATCATGAACATAGTTCCTATAAGGAAGAAGAACGGAGAAATTCATATTTATGTCAATTTTAGGAATCTCAACCAATCCTCTGTAAAGGATAATTACCCCCTACCCAACATGTATCAAGTATTGCAAATAGTAACTGGTTCAGAAATGTTGTCTATGTTAGATGGTTTTTTCAAGTATAATCAAGTGGAAGTTAATGAAGTAGATTAGTATAAAACTACTTTCACTACACCTTGGGGCACATTTACATATCACATAATGCCTTTTGGTCTGATCAACACTAGCAGCACATTCCAGAGAGAAATGGACCTTGCCTTTAGAGATGAATAGAGAATTTCATCATGGTGTATCTTGATTACTTGACTATTTTCTCTAAACACCATTCTGATCATGCACATCATTTACGACAAGTGCTAGAATGTTGTCGACAAAATGGTATTTCTCTCAATATTAAGAAGTTATTTTTTGGGGTTACAGAGGGTAAACTTATCAATCACATTGTATCCTGAGAAGGCACAAAAATTGACTCAAAAAGAGTCAAATCTATTTAGAGTCTTACTCTGCCTACTAGTAAGAATATGGTTCATTCTTTCTCTGGAAAGGTGAATTTTCTATGAAGGTTCATGCCTGCATTTATAGAGAAAACCCATCACATTGTCAACATGATGAAAGGTAAGGCTACTTTCCATTGGAATTTAGAAGGAAAAGTTGCATTTAAAGATATCAAAAAGGATATTTCTCATGCTTCAATCTTGGTTTGTCTAGACTATACCAAAGATTTCATAGTATACAGTTACGCTTCTAAACATACGCTTTCAACCATTTTGGTTCAGAAGAATGGAGAAGGTTTGGAATCTCCCATATAATTTATGATTTTTATTCTCAAAGGTCATGAATTTAAACATTCAAACATGGAAAAACATGTTTATACCATGGTTAATGTGGTAAAGCATTTTTTATTCTATATCCTGAATTCACATACTATTGTTCTAGTGCCTAATACAACAATAAAGTCTATTTTAACTTAACATGAGTTCAAAAATAAAATGGGCAATTAGATTTATAAGATCCAATATTTTTATCTTGATATCAAACTTACTAAGCTTGTGCATGGAAGAGTCTTGTGTCAATTGATTGCTGATAATGTATCAAAAGAAACAGGGGATGAAGAAGTAGAAGTTAAGGATATGCCAACGGTTCTTTTTGTCACTGCTACTAATGAGTGGTATTACAATATCACTTATTTTATTACCTATGGTGAGTGTCCTACCCATATATCTTATAATGAGAAAATAACTATTAAGTTGAAGGCTATTAACTACGTCCTATGGGATAATGGTTTGTACAAAAGAAGCCTTGATGGAGTATTTCTTTGTTGCATGGATAAAGTGAAACAATGTAAACTTTTAGAGTCTTTCCACAATTTGGATTATGGAGGATATTTTTTGCATCTATGATGGCTCAAAAGATCCTATGAGCTAGATACTATTGGGCTACACTATTTCAAGATGTGTACAATTGGGTACGTAGGTATGAGTTTTATCAATAGTTCATTGGGAAACCTAAGTTGGTTGCACTACCTCTCAAGTAGGTGGTGATTGAAGAACCTTTTTAGCAATGGGGTATCAACTTCATTGGTGCTATGAACCCATCCTAAAGTTCCAGACATGATTATGCCCTCACCATAATAGACCATTTTACCAAGTGGGTAGAAGCCATCCCAGTTAAGCATGCTACTTCAGAAGTGGTATGTAATTTCCTTAAGGAAAATATTATTTCCCAATTTAGAGTTCCAAACAAGATTATATCAAAAAATTCCACTTGTTTCTCTTCTCATGAGATTGATAATTTTTTCTATAAACATGGGATCATTCTTTCCCATTCCTCAGACTATTATCCATAAGGAAATGGTTAGGTAGAATCAAGTAACAAGAATTTAGTTACTATTATCAAGAAATTGGTAGATGATAATCAAATAACTTGGCATAAAGGAATGGTGTTCCATCTGAGATAACTCATCACATGCATAGGTGACACTTTTTACCACTAATCCATAATCTACACCCAGGCACATGTCAGGGTGGTGATTTTTGCCACCCAAGCAAAGATTTCAAAAATCTCAAATTTCATGTGACATTAATGGCTGCACATGCCAAGTTTTTTAAAACTTGTTTGGGGTTTTTTAAATTCTTCTTGTTTGTCATTTATTTTATTTTAAGTTTCCTAGACTCCTTTCTATAGCTGCTTGACCACAAAAATGATGGAAAAGTTTGAAATCACCATTGAGCTTAGGATTTCAAGCTTACCAGTTAAGTATTTTTCATACCCTAGGTTTTCATTTTATTATTTTTGATAATTCAACCCTTGTTTTACTTTTGAGTTTTACCCTAGTAAGCCTTAGTGGTGAATTCCACCAAACCCTCGATCATGTCCTAGACTATCTTGCATGTCTTCGGTGGTTTGACCCAACTTTTGTTTACCCTTTCAATTTGGTTGAAAACCATCAAAAATAACTTGGTGATGACAAATTTTACAGCTCTTACCCTTCCTATCGTGAACAAGACAAATGCATAACTATCAAAATTCACCACTTACAAGTTGTATAAAAATTATTAACAAGTGTAAGAGTGGTGAATTTTACCACTTTATCTTAGTGGAAATAGTGACTAATAGTACATGTAATATCGATAAATTTTACCACTTGATCATTTCCCCCTTTTTCTATAGTAGCGGCTAATTCTACTGCCATGACACAAAAATTCTATTTTCATACCACATGTAATGTCATCATTTTTGCTGCCCAAAATTCAAATGACATGCATTAGCGGTTATTTTTTCCACCTCTTCATAAAAAAATATTTTTCCCTGCATGCAAAGGTGGAAAATTTTGCCACCAATGAAAATGCAAATTTCCTCTATATGCAATGGTGGTAAATTTCACCACCCATGCAAACATTTTCTTAGATTTTCCCAACTCTAAGATATTTTCAATTTTACTTTTCCAAGCCCACTTTCTTCTAGTTTTCTGGTCTGCTTGCATATTAGCTCTTTCAAGTGCATCTCCATAGTCATGATCATTGACACGCAATTTTCCCAAATTGCTATTACTTTACCTAATTGCATGATCATGACTTTTTTTTATAGTTTATTCTATGGATCCTCTTTCTTCATCAACATCCTTTTGGTAAAATCTCTTTTAGATGACTGAGTTTTCTCCAAAGAAGTCAAAAGTGATGAAGTATAAATATTAAGGTGTTTTCTCAATCACCTTGGTTACTTCTAATATAGATGAAATTAGAGATATAGAGATTGGTGATGTGGACATGACTGTGTTTATGGAGAGAACTAAGTCCAATAATCCCAGCTCTGAATTCAAGAAGATAATTGACAACAACACTCATTTGGTATCTTCTTTCTTAGTAGTAGCTCACAACATGGAGTTCATTCTTCAATGTGCTCTATTTTATAATAAAGATACTAGGGCTGTGTTGGATGCTAGTGGCAATGTGGTAATTAGACTGGATCCTAAATTCATTGACAAAGTGTTTATGTGCCCTCCTACTACAGAAGTGATAAAACTTGATTTTGTTGAAGCATAAAAAAATATGATAAATATCCTGAAAAAGAAAAGAAGGTAATCAATAATAAATGGCTCAAGACTTCAAGGGTAAACTTGTCAAGGTGGCCACTGAGTTTTCCAAGAAGTGACTTTATAGAAGAAGTTGGTGATCTAATAACTCTTCTTAGCAGGTAAGAGGTTTTCCCTCTTCCTCACAGTTCCATGAATGGATGTATCCTTTCATCAAGGTAATATTCCAAGGAAAACAAACCATCTTTTGGGGAGAATAAATTAGTAATGCTTTGTGTGAGAAATAGATGAAGGTTTATACTACCTTTAAGTTATATATGACTTCTTATCTAGTGTATATTGTAGCTTCAATGGGAATCTTTCTAGGTTTAACATCAGAAGGAGATAGGAGAGTAATTCTAGTATAGCAATACTACTCTCAATTAAAATTGAAGGGTTATATTCATCATTTTAGGAGGGTAAATGATGCTTTCTTTGTAGTATTATTATGTCTTTTTGATCTTCAAATAGAAAAAATAAGAGTGTCAGATGAGGCTTGGATAGTGGTAAATTATTTTGGATACATGTTCTTACAATTTCTTTCTTTCTCATACCTAAGGGTTGGTTTTTTCCAATGTCATCCTTATATGCTTCCAAGATTCCCATCAGACAAATTGGTCTTAATGGAGCTATACAGAGAAATGATCGTCATGCATAATAAGCAGATGGAACTCAAGAAGCCTAGTTTCAGATTCCTAGTTGAAACTGGTAGGTTTTTAGTGTTAACTATTGGGAAGACTAGAGTCATGGAAACTAAAATGTAGCTTGTAACCATGAAGAAATTCAAAAGAAGACTAAATTTTGATTACAGGGGTGTGAAAGATATAATCAAGAGGAAGACCCAATTCCATGAAACTATGTTTGAAGATGTTTAGGCTGATTTCAGAATAGTATAAGATGTTAGGAAAATGGACTACAGTAGGTTGTTTCTTGAGTAGATTGAATATCTAAGACTTGTTGATATTCCTAAGAATGTAGTGGATGATGGAGAGTTGTTTAATGATAGATATAATACTAAAAAATTGCTAATACTCATCTTCATCCAATATAATGGTCTCAAAAAGAGCTGAACTCATTAAGGAAAAGATTTGAACCTATATTGGCAAACAACAACAATTGGCCAGCGAATAAGGGAATTGTTTTGAAAGAATTCCTCACAGGTTCAAAAGTGGAGATTCAAGAGAAAACAAGAAGAAAGAAAAAAATAGGATGAAGAAAAAAATTGAAGTTCCTTCTTCTTCTAAATCACATAAGCCTAAGATCATATTTATGATGAAGAAGTCTAAAGTTGTGGAAAAAGAGTCTGAAATAGAAGATATGGAAGTTGAGAAATAGAGCACTAAAGAACTAGTGATGGAAGAGATGGAGATTGAAGATAGACCTATAAATCAACAAGAAGAGAAAACTTCTTCCCCACAAGAGAACATACAAAAATAAATGAGAGTCTCTTCTTCCCCTTCTGACACATTGGTTACAGCTCCTTCATCTATTTCTCCTATCAATGTTCCCTTTTCTAGATCATCCTCTCCTTCCAAAATATTTTTTGAAAATCCTCAAAGCACTTATGAATATATTATTCATTCTTCAGGGTATATTCCTAGTTTTTCCTCCCCATCTTTTGATATTGGAGATAGTTCTACTTTTGATCACTTAGTAAAAGGTGCAATTTTTATTGACACTCCACTTATTGTTTCCACTACCTGTGCAAGTGTAGCTCTAGTGATGTCAACAATGGAGATAGATCCTAATGTGATTACTTCTATGCTTCCACCATGGTTTTTAGCTTATACACCCAAAAGGAATAAATAAGCCATCTCTCTAGATGAATTTTATTTTAATAAGCTAGTGCTAGTAAAAGCCAAGACTCCCAAAAAGCCAAAGGTTCTTTCAAAAATGCTTGGGGATAAGGGTCACAAATTTTTGGAAATTTCAAGACCTCCATAAGATGCAACCATTGAAAATTTTGATATAAATTATTTCTCTATCTCTAGAGTTGAATTAGGTAAGATAACTCATGAAAGTGCCAATAGTGATATGCAATCAACCATGGACATCCTGATTTAGAAATTTGATAAGGAGAAAGAAATGAAGGATCACTACAAAGTAATGGTGGAATAGTTGACTGCAGTGGTAAGGAGAATCACTTTCACTTCAGAAGCAGTAACTCCTAAATCCATTTTTATAGAAGACCCCATCATTCAGAAAATAGAAAAGACTCATCTCAAAGGAAAAGTACTTGAAGAGTACTTAGACAAGATGTGTGCACAAGGAATTGCACTGCTTATAGAATTATCCAAGAAAATACATAAAATGAGGAAAATAAGATTAAAACTTGATGATCTCATTGAAGTTTTTTCTCAAGATATTGAGAACATAGAAAAGAATCATGATAAATGGGTGGAGATGAGAAAATAAAAAAATAAGCACTCTAATATCAATTGGTGCCATTAATGATAGGGATTCTTATATTGAAACAAAAGAGGCATTGACATATAGGAGCCATGTTCTAAATGATTTGATCAATGACCTTGAATCTATAACAAAACTCAGTAAACAAAGTGATGTTAGCCTTTTGCATAAGTTGGAGGAACTACCTTGCAAGATTACATCTCAAGATAACCAATTCCTTTCAACAGAAGAAATGAGTTAGGAATTTAAAGGTATGTTCTAGAAAGAATTTGAAGATAAAACATTTTCTATAGCCACTGTGGACAATATCCTGGATAATTATTTGACTTTGAATAATTTGAAAACCAAGTTAACTAGTCATGCAAAATCAGTCACCACAATAGGAGATGCCATAGTTAGAGCCAAGATGATTTTTAGGAACACCGTTAGTCCAAACAGTATCGGGATACGAGCAAATTTCACTATGTACGATGGACACATGAAGAAAGATGGTGATATGAATTAAAGTAATGTATTTTTTCCTTAGTTTATTTTTCATTTTTCAAATGTACTTTTGAATCAACTTTGGACATTTTCACATGTACTTTTTTCATATGTAATTACATGTAAAAAATAGGAAGTCCCAAGTCTATAAAGACTCTTATTTTTGAATAGGTCAAGGTAGTTAGGTTTTTCCTAAATTTTCGCAAGGCCTCTCCATATAAATAAAGAGGGCCTCTTTTGTAATAGCATCTTAGAATTATTGAAACAAAACTCTACCAAATTTAAAAGCATTTTGAGACTTTGAGTTCAAATTGTAAATAAGATTTTATCAAATGAATGAGAAAGCAAGTGATATTTCAAACTTTGTGTTGAAATAAATTTTGTTGTATTGGAAAATTTTCTTATGTCTTTTTCCTAATAATATCGTATCTATTTGATTAAATATTAGGGTGAGTGAAAATAATCTAGGAGATGTTCTAAAGTTGATTGTGGAGACTTTGTGTACAACAATTATTTTTAGTTTATGTTTTAGTGTTTTGAATCAAAAGATATTATAAAGGGTTTGAACTACTATTATCTTTTGTGATTATATATTCTATTGTAGTTCTTGGTGAAGCCTTTGGACTGCACCTCAGTATAATGTGTTCTAAGCTATGAATCAACAAAAGAAACAATGATAGACTTTGTGCTCTCATGGGTTTCTTAGTTTTTCAATCAAATATCGATAAAGTGTTCTCTTCTTTTTTAAACATCATTTTTGAAAAAGGACAAATGGATGATGTGGTCTCACCTCTAAATTAATATTTAGTTTAGATTAGTTTATGATAGCTCATATGGAACCTCCCCTTGCTGAGAGGAGAGATTTATCTCATTACATTGTGGTTGATATAACCCTTTTGACTTCAGTTAGTTGATGACAAAATATTCACCCAACAAATATGTAAAAGAATACATTAGATATGATTAATGTGGTGTTCCTAATGAGAGCTGCTATAACTAACAATTTATCATAGGAATTTGAATAAGCCATTAATATCAATAGATAACTCAATCATCAGGTGCCCATTATGTTCACCATCCATAACAACTTTCCCATGTTGAATCCAATTCCATAGGTAAGGCAAAATGTCATAACATTCAATTAGAAATAATTATATATCTTGCCTCCCTTGATGTAAAAAACATATCCAAACTATAAATTCTGGAACAATCATATGCAAGGCAATAGATATAAACATAATCAACAATATACTAGATCTCCTAATCTTGTTTTATAAGGTAATGAATCTACAAAGGTAGAATTGGATTCTATTAAAAATATGGTTTAAAAGTTGAGAAATTATTTCTTAAATAGGAAAAGAAAGATGGGTAACACCAATGGCCCAACTGGTAATCATAACATTGGATTTCAAAGATACAAACAATATGGAGTAGCTTAACAAGCTCTCAGAGATCAACATAGTAGAAATGGATCTTCCCAATTGGTGTAGAATTCATAATACTTCTAAGCATGGTGAGCTCAAATATGTTGAATTTTGTGTAGCATTTAAAATATTTCAAAGAGAGGTGGTTAGGTAAGACTAGATACATAATTCACCTGAGCATCATCTAGATCCTGACTCTTATATCTTTTCCATGTTCTTTAAAACTCACAAGTTTCCCTTTCTAGGATAATATGACAATGAGTTGAAAGAAAACATAGATGAAGTTCACACTTTTCATCAATTCCAAAAAGGGGGATACAATTTAAGGAATAAGAAACCACTCATAATGTCAACTCCTCCAAATACTATGTAATCCCACCTAATCCTAACGTTGACAACAATCCACCTCCTCCAAGAGGAAGAGATTAGCCTCAAACTAAGGAGGGACCTAGTAAGGGAGGATATAACATTTTTTAATATATGAAGAAGAACAAAGAAAATATAAATCTTCATGAGTTATCTTAGATTAACAAATAAAAGGAGTTTATCTATAAGTTTATTACTGGGAATATGCCTATGGAGAAAGTGAAAACATCTACAGCCAAATTGAAAGCATTTAATACCAATATTATCTTCAAGAGAAAGCTAGAATTTCCACCTTTTTTGCTCACTATTAGGGAATTTGATAAGAATATTCATAATTTTTTAGTTTATTATGGATGTTTTACAATTATCATGCCTACTTCTATATGTCAAAATCTTGGTTTGATTCCAATCCCTTCAAAGAAGAAAGTTTCCAAATTGGATAAGATAGTAGTCCTTGTAGTTAGTGAAATGAGGGATGTGTATATCTGAGTAGCTTTTAAACCAAGTGTTCATATGACCAATGATATCTTAGTGGTGTATATACCTAAAGGCTACAATCTATTACTAAGTAGAGACTAGTCCAAAGTACTCAATAGATATCTCTTTATAGAATTTTATCATATATGGATACCATGGATAGGAATTAAAAATCAAATCAAAATTGATAGAGAGTCAAGAATGAAGTATCCCATAGGAATTAAAAGGTAATGTATGAGTCACCCAACCTTGGTATTTATACTCTTACCACTCAAAATCAAGTATATAATCCAAAACCTAAAGGTTCTAATTAGCTATAAACTCTAAAATTTGATGACACTAGGTCTAAGAAAGGATCAAGCATGGGAATTGATTTGATTTATTGATAAGGTAAAAGTTTTTTGATATCATACAAATTAAAATTTTCATGCACTAATAATAGAGATGAGTATGAGGCTCTAATTCTGGGATTACAATTTGCACTTAATAATAATACAAAACAAGTATTAGTATTTGGCTACTTAGAGATAGTGGTTAATCAGGTTATAAATAAATACCAATGCAAGTTATCTTATTTAAATAGATACAAGCACAAAATGTGGGACCTAATTGAAATCTTTAAATATTTTAACATAGTATCACTTCCCAGAGAGAAAAATCAAGAGGCAGACTCACTAGTTTCTATTGATACTAATTTGGAGCCATTATAATAATCTAAATTTAAAAAGTTCTCTATTGAATTGGTACCATGTCCTTCTATTCTAGATAACATAGAAAATTTCTAGGTCTTTAATGATGACTAGCAGATTATTCAAATTTTATCTAATTCAAGGGAATTTAAATCCCAAATCATCGATGACAAGGAAATTAATCACCTCTATCAAGAGGAAATAGATAATGAAGGAATTATTCATCTCAAAGAGAATTGAATTCCATATATGTTGGTCTCTTTGTAAAGACCATTTGACATAGATCCTCAATCTCAACAACTTAGGAAACCCACAATCAATAAATTAGACTTCTGAAGGAAAATCTAGGAGATGAACACAGCCTACATTATGTTAATATCAGTCTCAACTACACCTTATGAGAGAGATATTGAATGAAGTATTTAATTATCTACTACAAAGATGTCATTTCTTGGACATACAAAGACTTGAAAGTATATGACACATAGGTCATTACTTATACAATTCCCTCAAAGCTAAACCATAGGCCATTCAAGCAGAGATAAAGACCACTCAATCCTATCTTGGATCCACTCATCCAAAGAGAAGTGGAGAAGCTATTAAAAACATAAATCATCTTTCTAGTGAGACATTCTACTTGGGTGGCCAATTTGGTCCTAGTAAGAAAGAACGGTGAGATCAGAATATGTGTGGATTTTAGGAACCTAAATTAGGCTTTTGAAAAAGATAATTATCCCCTATATTCTCTAGATGAGGTGATATATATATATATATATTAAGTTGTTTTTAAATGACGTCCTTTTTGGATGGATTTTTAGGGTATAATCAAGTACTGGTGCAATCTGAGGATAGAGTAAAGATAGAGTTTACCATGAAATGGGGAACTTATGCATATAAAAGGATGTCATTTGGCCTAATAAATGCAAGAGTAACCTTTCAACATGCTATAGATCATGAATTCAAAGGATTGATAGGATAATGCATAATCATTTACATGGATGATCTTACAATGTCTTCAAAACATACAAAGGATGATGCAAGTTATGTAGAGTCCTTATTTGAGAGATGTAGAAGGTTTGGTGTTTCACTAAACCCAAAGAAGAGCATATTTCGAGTGGTTGAAGGTAATATTTTGGGGCACATCATCACTAAGGATGGGATCATCATTGATCTAGATATAATTAAGGGAATTTAAAAAATTTAGCCACTAAACAATAAGAAGGAGCTGAAATCATTCTTCAAAAAAATTAACTTTGTAAGGAAGTTCATCTCAAGATTTTTGAAAAGAGTTACACCTATAAACACCATGCTCAAGCAAGATGAAAAAATAAAGTGGATAACTAAAGCTTGAAAGTCCTTTCAGGACATTAAAGACGAAATATCATAGGCTCTAGTACTGATCCATCCAAATTTTAATAAATATTTTACCTTTACTCATTCAATTCAGAGCATATGATTGTGGCTATCATAATATATAAGGAGGAAAATGAGCATGCAATTATGTTCATTAGCACAAATTTGAAAGTTATATAAATCAAGTGCTCCATGATTGATAAACATATTTTTTCCCTTATCAAAACCATGAAGAAGATTTGACATTAATTTTTGAGGAATAAAACCATTTCCATTGTGTCTGATCCTATGGTCAAGGTCACCCTATCACATAATGAAATTGGATAATGAAAATGTAAATGGATGACCAAGCTACAATAATTAAACATAGAGATCGAGCCTATAAAGATCATTCAAGGTCAAGGCATTGTTCAACATGTGACTTAACCATATGCTCACATCATAGTTGAAAAGGTATGTGAAGCTCAAGTATATAAATAAGAGTGGTATACTGATATAATATAGTATTTACTTATAGGAACTTATTCCCTAGATCTCAATAAAGAGAGAAAAATATCTTTAAGGCTCAAAGATTCTGATTACATGATCAAGAAGGGAGTCCTTTATAAAATAAATTATGAAGGTATTTATCTCATGTGTGTATACATATAGGAATATTAATAAATTTTAGATAAATTACATCAAAAGATAGGCAGTGGTTACCCATCTAAACATACCATAGCCCATAAGATCTTAATAATGGGCTAATATTGGACTAGAGTTTTCAAATATGATCATACTCATGCTAGAACATGCCATGAATGCCAAACTCTAGACAAAAGGGAGGTACACACAATAATGCCTTTAAAACCACTTATTGAAGGAAGTCCATTTGACTAATGGAGTTTACACTTTATTGGTGTCGTCAACCCAAACTCCTTGATATATCTTAAGTTTTTGCTTACTACTATAGACTACTATACTAGATGGACCAAAGCCATAGCCATAAATAATTATAGAGCACAAGATATGATCCATTTCTTGGAGGAACACATAACAACTAGATTTGGCATGCCCATTTATTTGGTTTTTTATAATGGACCATCTTTCATATCAGTAAAATTTTCTGAGTGGGCATACGAAAACCATATTATTATTAGGTTATCTTCTAACCATTACCCTTAGGGAAATGGACTAACAAAATCAATGAACAAATATTTGATAGATGGATCTAAGAAAATAATAGGGGATAAGCCCAAGGATTGGCACAAGTTGTTGAAGTATTCTCTTTGGGTAGAACAAACAAGATACAAGCAAGCCCTTAAAGCTTCACCCTATTTATTGGTGTAAGGATAAAATCCTATGTTCCCAATTATGTTGAATCTACCCACTTATCAATTCATGTAGGAATACATAGACCCATGTGATGAAATAGAGTCAATATTACTAGACATAATAGAAATGGAAGATTTAAGTGCTGAGGCCTTATAAACATTCAGTAAACACTAAGATTTGGTCTGACAAGAGATAAAAAGTTGAAGAATTCAAAATTTTGGATCTAGTGCTACTTTGAGATAAATCCCATGAGAAGAAAGGATAGCATGACAAGTTTTCCCCACTATGAATTAGACCATATCATATTTTAGAGATCATGGGCAACAATGTATTTCATCTAAAGGACCTCAAAGGTAATGAGCTTACATATCCAGTCAATGAATATTTCTTGAAGCACTACTTTTGGGTTGTGTTATCTATGGATATTACTTATTGATGAAGGATGCATGAATGTATATATATGAAATCAAGGAACTAATATAAGAAATAAAGAAATATAATATAATCCTATATATATATATATATATAGGATTATATTATATTTCTTTATTTCTTTTATTAGTTCCTTGATTTCATAGATTAAATTTCTTACTTTCTTATATTAGTTTCCTACTTTCTAGATTAATCTTTCTGGCTTTCTTAGATTATATTTTATGCTTTCTAGAGTAGCTATTGTTTATGCTTTCTCTAAAAATATAAATTATCTTTGCTTTGACTATAAATAAGATAAATATTCAAACCAATTGAGGTTATGACTTATAGAAAAGGGAAAAATTAAAATTTTAGCAATTTGGGAATATTTATAGATTGGGCATATTTCTATGTTTTTGAGTCTTCAAGATAAAGGTAGGTAATCATGAATTATTATGGATTGTGTCACAATTTAATACCTTCACCAAGTATGTGAAAGTTTCTATCATATTAATTCATATAAATTTAAAAAAAAATCTTGTTTTATTGGATCACATGCACTTATCACATTAAATACCTATTAGAAATGACAATTCTAGGCATAGATGTGGCTGATAGGGATGTTCTAGTAATGATTTGTTTTATAATTATACTAGATAAATAGGGTTATAACTCTTATATTTTAATTTAAGAAAAAAATAAATAACTAATGAGTTCAAAAGAGCAAAATAAAATCAAAAGGCTCACATGATGAAATAAGGTCAATGTATCATGCATCATGATTAAGAGAAAATAATGAAAGGAGAAGAGAAGGAGCCTAAGGTATCTTTATTGGTGATATGGATGCATACATATAATTAGAGTAATGCCTAAGCTTCCTTTTATTTAATGATATTTAAGAGATACTATAATGAAACCTATAGCCTCATCAAAGCCTTTGAAAAACTCATCAAAACAAGGGTTAAATAAACTACACATTTGACACACATAGATCCAAGAAACTATAAGGCAAGTATGTTGTGTGAAGGAACTTAGGAGTCTCATATATGTTTATAATTTAATTATTCTTTTGTGACACACTTCATATTGATTGAAGATTACAAACCAGAGTTCTAGGTTCTTCAATACTTAGGAGTATTCCCTCTATAAGTTGTCGTTTGTTATACCCGACATCCCCCTTCTTTCCACAAGAAATGGGGACACACCTTTTTTGGATTATAGTCTTGAATTTGAGCCCCTCTTCTGTGTGTTTTTTAAAAAATTATAGGAAAAGACTAACTATTGGCCTTTCATACTTTGACAAGATGGCATTGGTACTATGTTTTTATAGACTATCTTTAGAATTTTTTTAGACTTATTTTGTCAATTATTTTGTCTAGTATCTTTGTCAAGTTATTTATATCGAGCTTATTCTATTGAAAGTAATTATTTTGGGTCTTTTGTCTAACTTATCTTTATTGGACTTATATTTATCAAACTTTTTCCCTGAAGCATTTGGTCTTTGTCAAGCTTTTTAAACATAATTTTTAGGCTTTTTACTGAGGACTTATCTTTGTCGAGGACATTGGTGTGGAAATTTTGTCTAAAATAATTCCCCTAATGGAATTAGGTCTATATAATTTTCACCATAGGAATTTAGCTCGACAAAATAGACATACCCTTCAAATTTTTTGAATATACCATTTAGACTTTTTAAAAATACCTTTTAGTCTTTTTGTTATATCAAGCATTTTTCCTGATGAAATAGGTCTTCAAGATAATTTCCTTAGATATTTTATCCAAAAATAATTTCCTAATGATATACATACTATATACAAAAATCCCAAAATATTTTCCCTATGCAAAGGGAACCCAAATACCCTATGGTAGATCAGAAGACCTAATATATATATATATGCTAAGTCATTTTTTGTTTATACTTGCAAGATCAAGGAGCCTTGAGGAAATGACAAGTGTCAAGCTTGAAGGGAGTTAAGTTGATTTGATAGTTATGTGGGCATCTTTGATATTCAAGCAAATGTCAAAATTAAGCTCAGAGATAAAAGGTTAGGGTTGAAATTATAATGGTATGTGGACATCATTTATGGTTTTAAGGATGTATTTGATGGTCGTATAAACATCAAATTTAGGCTCAATAACTAAAATACATGGGTTTAAATGCTAACAATCACATGGACATCATCGATGGTCATGAGGACATCTTTAATGGTCACATGAACATCAAATTTAATAGCATAAAGAAATGATATGGGATTAAATTTTGATGATCATGTGGACATCATTGACATTTGTGAGGACAACATTGACGATCATGTGAATGTCAAATTTAAGATCATAAATTAGCTAATTTGAAATCAAAGATTAGTGGGCCCAGGTAGATCGATGGCCAGTATTGATCTTATAGTTCATCCAATGGTGAGAGATCGATAGATACTTTTAAAAGGAATGAGGATGTGATAAATTTCAAGTGTGTAGGAGTTAATGAGTTAAATCACTAAGATCTATAAACTGTGTTAACTTGAGCATAAATGATCAATGGTGTGACATCAACATAGAAAATTCAAAGGTCCCAAAATAAGTGAAGAGATACCAAATGGAAAAAAAATTGAGAATATAAAGAGCATAGAGGTCCCATGGATCTACCAAGTGGCATGCTAGCATTCCATAATATAGAAGATTGAATGGTGTGAGTTGATAGTGGACTTTTCCAAGATCTAGACCTAATGAGGTAGGGATGCATGTCTTAAAGGAAATAGTAACATTTTAAATGGTAGAAAATGGAATGAAATAAATAGAGCATGTATATATTTGGACACTTGAAATATATTTAATTATTGACATTGGGTCTCACAATTAAGCTAGAATATGAATATGCATGTCTTAGAACTAATCGGGTTAGTGAATAGAAAAGTAAAAATATGGAAACATAATATAATAAGGATGAAATTACATGGAATCTCAAAGGTAAATTAAATTTAAAACTATCAAATATTTCAAGATAAGGACCCTGTAAATTATTCCAATGGGATATTATATAAATGCATGGGTGACATTCAATGCACAATTCAATTATTTTCATCATAGCTAACAATAGTGTTATTGGTTCTAAAACATTGGTAAAGTAGTACTTGTCTTGGACATATATCTGAGATCCATTTAAAGGTGTCTAATGTAAAATATAAATAGGTTATTCTCATAATCTATAAAAGGAGGCATGTATAGTTTTGAGAAAATGGTGCATATATTTATAGTTTGCATACAGTTCAAGATAAAATTGTAAAATAGCCTTTGTCTCTATACACTTGCACATGTTGCATAGTTCTTATAAAGGATAACTAACAAATATAAGTATATTAATATATGGTTTTATACAATATTTATAACTGAAGTTATGAATATTACATGTAATGACCTTACATAGACTTAGAGGATAGGTGACCCCTTCCCCAAGTCTATATAAATAATTGTAATCCAACTTGGATTTTTATTAGAGAATTTTGAATACATTAGCAACATCAATTTTGATCATTATTGAATGTTTTTGTATATTTTATTTCTATTTTTGTGTAATTAATTATTACTTTCTTTGGTTGTATGTTTCAATCATCTATAGTGTGTAATAACTGCAAATGGATTCTTGATTATTTTGATTGATGTATTGATATGTAGATGTGCAATAGTTATTAAGAGATTGGTAAAATATAATGGTTAATATATTCAAGTTTTTTGATTCATAATTATAAATGTGTACTATTTACTTCTTTGATGTAGTTTTTTTGTGTGTGCTAAACCTGGCTTAGATACTTCATTAGTCTGAGCCATAATCTCTTGAGTAAGAGTGTGAAATAGCTTCCCTAAAAGGAATAAATTTTTTATAAGGATTTTGAATTTATTACATTATTATCTCTTTAGAATTATTAACCATGTATTATTGTGTGTGTGTAATTACTACTAGTAATAGGCATAGGTTCTGAGAGCACATGTCTGTTTAGAAACGAACTAGGGAAGTAATTCTTGAAAACCATAGGTTTCTTTCCTACATTACCTTTACCTCCTTTTTTTAGTTCATTTTAAGACCTACCCACTTTATATTAGAATCCAACCATCCATAAAACTCACATAGATATTCACTACCTTTTAGGAAGCACACCTCTGTCTATAAATCCTTGTAAACAACTTGCATTCCCTACTAGTTATTCCATCAACAGGTTGTCAAACACCACATACTTGAAACTCATGCCCTAGAGTGTATTTTATCCCCATTGAGATCATAAAATTTTATATTCTACCTCATTGATTTTGGTGTGGATAAAACCCACATCAACACTTTGTACTATCTTTTACTTTTAGTTAATAAGCATAGTCAACTAGGATAAGTTC